>CAUYRT010082126.1:0-116140 GCA_963574885.1 Lepilemur ruficaudatus
TGGTCCCCAAGCCCTGGGCCACAGACCAGTTAGGAACTGGGCCGCACGGCAGGAGGTTAGTGAGCAAGAGCTGGAACCCATTCTACTAAGTGAAGTATCCCAAGAATGGACAGACAGGCACCACATGTACTCACCAGCAAATGGGTTTTAACTGATCAACACCTAAGTGGACACATAGGAACAACATTCATCGGGTGTCGGGCAGACGGGAGGGGGGAGGAGGGGATGGGTATATGCGTACACAATGAGTGTGATGCCACCGTCTGGGGGATGGACATGCTTGAAGCTCTGACTAGGCGGTGGGGGGGGTAAGGGCAATATACGTAACTTAAACATTTGTACCCCCATAATATGCTGACATAAAAAAAAGTAAAAATAAAATCTTCATCTGTATTTACAGCTGCTCCCCATATGTATATTTCACATCACCGCATAAGCTCCGCCTCCTGTCAGATCAGCGGCATTAGATTCTCATAGGAGTGAGAACCCTACTGTAAACTGCCCATGCGAGGGATCTAGGTTGTGGCTCCTTATGAGAATCTAATGCCTGATGATCTGCGGTGGAGCTGAGGCGGTGATGCTAGCGCTGGGGAGTGGCTGCAAATACAGATTATCATTAGCAGAGAGGTTTGACTGCACAATAAATGTAATGCACTTGAATCATCCTGAAACCATCCCCACCCACCCAGCCTTGGTCTGTGGAAAAATTATCTTCCATGAAACTGGTCCCTGGTGCCAGAAAGTTTGGGGAGCTCTGGTATAACCAATCTCCAGAACTTACTCATCTTGCAAAATGGAAACTTTTATATCCATTAATCAACATTTTCTATTCTCCCACCCCCCAGCTCCTGGCAACCACCATTCTACTTTCTATCTCTATGAATTTGACTCAGTATCTCATATAAATAGAATTATATACTGTTTGTCTTTTTGTGACTGGTTTATTTCACTTAGTATAATGTCTTCAAGATTAATGCATGTTGTAGCAGGTGTCAGAATTTTCTTCTTTTTGAAGGTTGAAGGATATTCTATCATATGCCACATTTTGTCTATTCATTCACCCAGTGATGGGCACTACCTTTTGGCTATTATAAAAAATGCTGCTAGGAACCTGGTTGTACAAATATCTTTTTGAGATCCTACTTTTAATTCTTTCGAATATGCAGGGGCTGTCTGGAACGTATCCAGCCATCGTTAACATAACGAGAATGGTTGCATGGCTAGATACTTTCCGGACAGCCCACATACACCCAGAAGTAGCATTGCTAGGTCATATGGTAATTCTATTTTTAATTTTTTGAGCGGGCACTATACTGTTTTCCATGGAGGCTGCACCATTTTAAATGCTCACTGATATTCTCCTAACTGCCACTCCTAATGGTTCCAATTTCTCCATTATCCTTGCAAATATTATCATTTTCTGTTTCTGTGTTTCTTTTAATGGTAGCCATCCTGATGGGTAGGAGGTGTAAAAATCTTTTTGTTTAAGATTAATGAATGAAGCTGTTGAGTGCCACTTG
Organism: Lepilemur ruficaudatus; assembly: GCA_963574885.1. Taxonomy (NCBI): domain Eukaryota; kingdom Metazoa; phylum Chordata; class Mammalia; order Primates; family Lepilemuridae; genus Lepilemur; species Lepilemur ruficaudatus. Next base: position 1,521 of record CAUYRT010082126.1, read on the forward strand.
CTTATCTTCAATCAGCCGATGCCTTTTAAGAAATCACTCTTCAAGGCAGACTATATTTTGAAGTCAGAGGCTTCTTATGTGTGTCTTTTAAGAATTCTTTGAATCCCATGTTCTTTCTTTCCCATGTTTAGAAACTTTGATGAAACATCGGAAACAACTTTCTCTTCCAAATCTTAAAAAGAAAAATTGTAGAACTAAAACAAAATCATAAATTGGTTTTATGTCAACAATGGCTTATTGGCTCCTGTGGAGGTTAAATATTAGTAGGTAGGTAATCCCAGGACTGCAGGCTCAGTGGAGCTCAGAGCAGAGCCTCACGACAGTGTCTGTCTCGGGCAATGTTGAGGGAAGGAGCTGTCCAGCAGGAGAGAGGCGAGGTGTAAAGGCTCTATTTGCACACATTTGCAATGCTTTGTTGCAGGACAAGTACAAGTGAAGTGTTTGGCACTCGCGTCTGGGTGTGGGTGTGCAGGGCGTGGGAAGTGGGTGTTACTTGTGTAGGAAAAATATGGCTCTGTTTACACTGTAACTCTCCGTGCTTACTGCATGAGAAAAAATATATACTTTCCAAAGTCAGGCAATTTTAAGAGCATGAATACTGTGACATCATCCAACAGCATTAAATATCAGTTGAGCAGCTGGCATAAGAGCAGTTTGCAGTGAGTTATGAGGCTCTGAAACTTTCTCTGTTAGTTTACGCCCTTCGTGGCATGATATGAAGACTTTCGTTTAGCCTAAGTGTTTGTTTTAATGAGGTATTGCAATGTAGCACACTCAAATGAAAAACACATGATGTACCCCAGGCAAGGGAGAAGCAATAACCATACAGATTTCTGAAGAAGACTAGTCATACCACAGGCTACCATTATAACCGAAAAAATAACAAGAATTTTAATACAGTTGTCTGGCCAAATATATTAATTTAAACTGAATGCCTTTTAAAAAATATTATAGCTGTAAGGCACAGCGTTCCGTTGGCAAGCATCTTCAAAACCTTCATTTCAGAGGATTCACGGAAAAAGTACAGCAGCGCTTGCTGGTATGTACGTTTGAAAGATCCCCTGAAATGTCTTTGATCATTTATGTGAGGTTTCTTTTAGTTTGACACAAAGAAGCCAAAATAGAAAGAAATGAATTTTTAAACCCGTTGACGTCTTTGTGTTTATGTAAGAGAACGGCGGGTTTACGGCTGACAGAAGTGCGTTCTGGAATTCTAGAATGAGAACATGGGTTGTGCATCCCGTGTCTGCTGTCCCTCGCCCTGGCTGTGTACTGACTTGAGTTCAACTTACAAAGACAGATTTCTGTTTATCTGTGACCTCATTTGGGTGTGAGCCCTGGGTTTTCTAATAATTCTTGTCTGAAAAAGTACTTTATTTTGTGCATTCTTTAATTAAGAAATCTGAAATCTCAAAGTGTTCTCCTTCATTTTAATTCATAATCATTTTTACTAACTTCTGGGTATAAGGAATGCAGAGATGGAATAGAGCCTGGTGCCCTCACCTGGCTTACGGGTAGTTCATTTTTGACCCAATGTCTCTAAAGTCGGTCCATGACTGTTACAGAACTGGGAGACTTGTGGGGTCGATAGATGTAATTTTATTATTTGATATCTTTGTATTTCTTTTGAGTCTACCTCATGCTTAAATCACTGATGAGAACATCAGGGTGATATTATAGTTACTCCCCGTATCCATGGAGATCACTGAATTGCAGGCATGTGGAGCTGGGAGGCCCCTGAAAGTTTGTGATGAAGGTCAGTGTCACCAAAGCCCCATCCTCTTGAAAATATCACAGATGACTGGGATTTCTTCTCACCTTGAATACATCCGGCATGGGATTAAAATCAGATTTTTTTTTTTTTTTTTTACTATATTCCCCACTCCAGTTCCCCATAGCTCCTCCTGACATACCAGCCCTTCACATACAGCTCCCTCTTTAGAAGTCCCTGCAAAGAATCAGGTGTTGCCAAACTAGAATTGCTCCAGGTGAAAGGATAACGCAAGGTGTCAAAGCTTCTTTTAGTTTTATGAAATCACCTTTAGTTGCAGTTTCAGAGACGATTTTCCATCAGTTGAAATGCAAGCCCACGATCCGTCCCGTCTCCCCCCAACGGCACTGTCCATCACTGAATCTCGTGTCTTGTTATGTGGGAGAAAATTCGCATATTTTTTTTTCTGGCAGCTCAAATGAAGCCAGAAATTAGCACCTTTGACTCACACAACAGTTTATCTTGTCAAGAGCTCCATGAGCCCAGTTACTATCGGTTGCCCGATCGCTCCTCTGAGTGTTGGGAAGGTCTCCCCCTTTGTTATTGTAGACCGTGTGGCAGCGGACTGAGCTCTCTTTCTTGTTCTCTCTGGCTCACATTCCCGTCGTGACCTACTATTGTTCTAAAAGCAACCAAACAAATATTAAATATTGGTTCTTAGACCAACACAACGTGACTGCTCTAGGAGGCAAAGGAGAGAAAATCATAGAATCGTGTTTTTCTTTCTTATGTAAGTTTTTCTCTTCTCTGAAATGGACTGAATTATCTCTGTCGTTGCTTCCGTTGAAAGACAGACTTTGCGAGGCTTGTGCTGGCCCGGGTGTGGTGTGGCGCGCTGCACTTTGGTTCTTTCTGGGTACGTCTCCCGGAGCTCGCCGCGCCGTAACGTGTAATTGGAAACATGCACGCTCACAGCAGCGCTTGACTCTGCAGAATGGTGCGGACGTCGTTCTCATCTTTGTTCATTCTCATTTTGTCCCTGTGCCATGGTTTCTAAAATTGAATTCAAATTTGCAGCTTTTTGAAAGAAAACCACAAGAACATGATTTTTAATCTCTTGAGATTTGTTTGCCTCTGTTCTGCATATAAAATAGCAATTTCCTTAATATAGCCAAGCCAGATTTGTAAAACAATTAAAAATTGCATCTCCCAAGTTAGTTTTTTTTTTTTTTTAAATGTTCGTTGCTAGTGAGTCTGAGAGGTATGGGTAGGGTCTCAAGGAGGGCTCAATCTTTGTTTTCAGTGGTAATTTTAGCCTTTGGCGGGATTCCAATCTGGGGGTCCTGGAGAAACCATGTTGCCACATGTGCAGTGATGTCATCGGGTGGGGGAGGTTAGCTCCTGAAGATGAAGCATCTTACAGCTTGTTTTATTTGTGAACTGTTTCTGATTATCCCGATGGAGGGAGGGTCACTTTGAATAATGACGCCTTGACATCCCTTCCATGAGGAGTCCACACTACTGGTCACCAGATGTGTCAGGGCAGATGCTGTAGGCGTCCCAACCTGTGAGCTACACATGCTCAGATGCTCTCTCCAAGTGCACCTTTGCTGGGGGAAGCCAAACCCAAAGCCTACCCGCCCTGCCCACCACCCCAATTAGAGACAGTGCTGGTTTGGGATGACCTGTCATTCCTATCTGTGTCTCCAGGCCCAGTCATTGTTCTTTGGGCATGAAGGTTTGGCGTGGCTGTAGTGTAGCTGCTATGCACATAGAACTTTCTTGGTCCTTTCGAGATAAATATTAAAAACTATATATGAGCCTCTTCTGAGGCTCTCAAAATTCTGGGAATTTTTACGTTTAGACATCCCTACAAGATCCTGTGTTGTAAACCTGATGGGACTTTGAAAGCATTCGCTCTTACAGATGTTTGTGTTTTCGACTTTCCTTCTAGACTCGTGAAGGTTACAAAGTGGGTCCTGTTGAAGCCAGATTCCCGGGTAGGACAAGCTTGCTTCCCTGGCGTTCAGTCACTGGCATCAGGGGCTCCGTGCAGGGGTTGAGTGTAGAACTTTCTGTGTATTGGAATTTTCAGAAAACGAAGTTGTCATCTCTGCTCCAAGAAACCTGACAGCATAGACTGTAGACCCAGAGGGATTTGGAGTTACCCGCGCCAGTTCCTCACCCAACTGAGGAATTCTCCACAGAATCCTGATGAATGGCTTTGAGACCTTTTCTCGCCTCTTCCTTCTCCCGGAGGAGGCTTCTTGGCCTTTCTGTGACATTCACCGAGTGGTCCTCAGACTGACCCTCTGGAACTGCTCAAACCATGAGGAATAAATAGCCAATCTTTTCCAAGTGGAATCTTTACACTATTTGACTACGGCATACTCATGCCTCCCTTCAAACCTCATTCTTCACCGTGCAAGGACAAGCCCCCTACTTTCCCCAATTGTTCTTTTCCATGGCTTTTATTTTCGCTACCATCTCCTGCCTGTTCTCTAATGACACATTTCCCATGCCAGCGTCACTTTTTAAGATGGTCATTTCATTCTGCGCTGATCAGAGTACAGCGAAAAGCACACACAGCATTTCCAATTCGATCAGAGCAGCCAAGCACCGAGTTTCTTAAGCTGTCGGGGGAGGGCTGGCCCATCGCTCCCTTCACTGCGTTTACTTTCTTGCTTTTCCCATATGACAGGAGTTTTCCATAACTTCTGTATGGGTGTGAATACATACATAATTATTTGCTTATTTAAAAAGTACAAACAATTCACAAAAATATAAAGGATAAAGTTAAAAAAAAAAACCCATACGGTTTAGAATCCCACCCTCCAGTAGTAACAACGATAGAACATACACTCAAAATAAAAACCACCTGAGTAACATAGGATCCCATATATGTAAAATTGTGTGTATGTATATTTTTATGTTTAGAGAGACTTGTGGAAGGATAGGCACCAAAATGTTAATGATGGCCAGACTTTCTGTAAGAACGTGGTACATCGATATCTATGCTAACGTACGTGTGTCTACATCTAAATCAAGACTGTCAAAAAGGACCAAAACTCTAGTGTGACAATGTCTGTCTTAACAGAGGAACAGAGACACATCTCAGCACATTAGATATTTGATCCTAACTCAATACTCTGTGGAGCCTCATCTGCTTGACATGGTTTCTGTCTAAGTCACCTCCTTCCTAGTTTTACCTGTCTTGGGAATGTGACAACCATTCACCCAGTTGTTGGGCCCAAACCCTTAGCATCACTGTTCAACCCTCTTTCCCTCACATCCAATCCATCAAGTTCTGTTGGCTCTGCCTTCAAAACACGTACCAAACTGCCCACCGCCCACCTCCACAGCCATTGCCACCTTAATTCAGTCACTCGGTCACCCTCCCAGATACCGAAATCACCCTCATTCATCCCTCTGCCTCTACTCTTCGTTCCCTATAGTGTGTTCTCCGCACAGAAGTCAGAGTGTTTTCCTCAAAGCGTAGGTCGGATGCTATTCCTGCCCTGGTGAACACCGGCTCTCACTTCCCCTGGCAATCTGGGTAAAATCCACGCTCCTACTCATGTTCCCAAGGCCCTGCAAGATCGCGGCTGCCTCCGAGCACCACCGGCTCACTCTGCTGCAGCCACACGGGCTTTTTGCTGGTTCTAGAATACTCCACGCTCATCCCACTTCAGGGCCCCGTGCTTGCTGCTCCTGCCGGCCTGAGTGCTGTTCCCTGTGGGTTGTCGCAGGTCCCCTCCAGAGTCATCAGCTCTCTGCTCAAGACACCCCAGAGAGCCCTGCCCACATTGTCCAAAAAGAGCTGTCTCTCTTTTCCTGGCTGTTTTTATTTGTTCCGGAGTATCTTTATCTGGCATCATATTACAGATTTAAAAAACCTTTATAGATTTTTAAAAATTTTCCCATTTTCCTTACTGTAACATAATTGCCATGGGGGCAGGTCTTTGTCTCATTCTCCACTGTGTCTCTCTCATGCTCAGGGCAGTGTCTAGCACATGGCATTCACTCAGTAAATGATTGTTGAATGAAGGAATGAATCCACGTGGCCTGAGCATAGGATTAGGAATGATTCAGTCATAGCCCTAGTCTATGCCCATAGATCACCCTATTAGGGATGTGGCACTCCTACGGACCACAACTCTAGAGATAAATACTTTAATCTTACTTTAAGAGAAATATAACAGAGTCATCTGCAGTGGTTACGCACTTCTTTTCAGTGTGAGCCCATGAGATACCTTTTAGAAGAACAAGGAGGCCTTTTGATCTTCACCCTGTTGGTATTGATCTATGGCACTGATATTATAAGCAGTGATTATTTATCCCTTAAATCCCCTCTAAGGGCACCATTAGCCATCTGGTGTCTGAGTTCACACCCGACTTGGGTGGTCAGGCACCATAAGCAAGTTCTCATGGGATGAGAGCTTTCCTTTCTGTTCTCATCTCTCAACATGTGCACCTGAGCCCACAGGTTGTGGGCAAATTTGAAATGTTTCATATTCTGATCCCGAGTAGGAACAGCAGGCAGGTTCCTGGTTTGGTCCGACCTACCAGGAAAACGAGAAAATCATGATAAACTCGGTGACCCCATTAATGGAACTCTGAGTCTGTGCGTCTGTCCTGGTGGGCTAAAGGATGCGGTGGTAACACATTAGCACCAAATCTCAGTGGCTTAACCAAATGAGGGTTTGTTTCATGTGCTACCACACAGTCACCCAGGCAGACAGAAGTCCCACCATGCTATGACATGATTGTACCAACACATGGCTTCCAGGGACACCCTAGCAGGGAAAAGAAAAGCTCATAGAATTTATACCTGTTCTGTATGATACCTGGAACATCAGTGACACCCTTCACTTTTGTGGCTGGAGCCCATGTCATGGTCCCACATGACTACAAGGGCTGAGAATCTTCCAATGTATCCTGGAAGTTACTAAGAAATTTGTTAAGCTTGAACATTGAAAAATACTAATGATAATTAATTAGATAAAAAGGTTGCTTAGAAATTCATTAAAATTTTTAAGTGTAATGAGTTTCTTTGTAAGTTTCTATAAGTAGATCATTTCCTAAACAAATAGGCAGACACTTGGACAACTGAGGATTTTAGTGCTAGTTCCTGAACTGAGATCCAGCGCCCGCCACAGACCCTGGTTGATCTATAGCAAGGATGGGCAGAGGTCCCTTAGGCACAGGATTCTAACTGTGACCCAGTCACACTTCTCTTAATGTGACCTGTGATTAATTGTACTAAGCTATAGAAATACCCCTGGGAAGATGGTTTTCGATTTAGGATTTTAAAACTCAGGTTTTAATTGATGGGTCTCAAATCTTATAAATAGGACTTTTAACTCCTTGGAAGTAACCCTCATAAGATGGATAGAAAACATGCTATTAAAAAAGGTTTGCTTACAAGGACTAAAATTTCAAGTCCGCTCATCCATTGGATCAAAACAACATTAGCTTTCTCAATGAATTGCAGACGAGGGTGTCTCCATTAAACGTCTAACCTCAAAATGGCTAGATTTTAGGATGAATTACTATACTGTTAACTACTATTAGATTATCGGGGTGATTTAAATGTGCTAATGTATGTGGAACCAATTTAAAGATTGTAACCTTGATAGTATAGCATGAGGCACACATTTGGGAACATTAATTAGAAGCTTTGAAAACACTCATATCCTTTAACTTAATCCTATTTGTGGGATGTTTTCCGTAAGTAAATAATTGGGTAAGTTTCAAAAGAGCTTTGTTCTGGATATTGGAATATTGGAAGTGTCCTAATATTCTACTAATAAGAAGGTGGTTCACGCAACAGTTTTTATCTAAGTACGTGCCATATGCCGAGCACTGTTCTTGACTTAGGGTTCCAGCTGCGAACAAAACGGGTAAAAGCTCTGCCCTCCGAGGGCCTTCGGCCTGGTGGGGGAGACGTTAGCAATGAAATTAAGCACAACAGATAAAAGATGATAAAGGAGATGGAGAAAAATGGAGGAAAAAAACGGCAGGTGCTGGGGAGGGAGAGGTGAGTTGGAGTGTTTCACAGCGTGGTCAGTGAGGCCTCCTTGAGACGGGGACGTGGGCGCAAACACCTTTGAAGAAGGCACAGGAACAAGCCGTGCGGGTGTGTGGGAAGATGCGTTCCAGGCGCAGGAGGTAGGAGTGTGCCGACCTGACCTGCCGTTGAGACGGCCAGGAAGAGTCTGACCCGCCGTGCAAGGACCCCGGGCTTCCCTTAGAGATAATGCTGTGGAGCTGTTCGTGTTCACATGGAGAGACAGCCGCGATATATGTAGCAGGAAAAGCAAATTTTAAAAAGATACGCGTAGGAGATCCCATTGGTTTTGGCTAAAGAATTGGCTCATTTGTAAATATATACTCAGCAAAATGTCTGAAAGGGTGTAATTCGAAAAGTTGATGATGACTTTCTCATTTAATTGCTACCAGGACAATTTGCTATGGATTTTTTTTCTTAAGTTTTATTTTATTTTATTTTTGAATTTTTATTTTTATTTTTTTTATTTCAGGATATTATGGGGATACAAGCATTTTGGTTACATGTTATGACTTTGCCGCACCCAAGCCATGATTTGAGGCATGCCCTTTCCCCCCTATAAGGCTCTAGTACAACCTCTGTGCTATAGATTTTAATTGGAATGCAGACACAGTATCTTTGCAAAATTAAAGAACTATTCTGTTATTAATGCTAATGTCATGGTACTCTCAATGAAGCTAAAAAATTTGGGTAAATTTTGTCAGGAAGGATATCTAAATGTTAATTATACTAAACTCCAATAAACAGTCATTTTTACAGAGGTTTGCTGTAGCTTCCTAGCACACAATACTGAACAGCCTGCTGTGGGGTGAATTGTGTGCCCCCAGAATTCATATTCTGGAGTTCTAACCCCTAGTTCCTCAGAATGTGACCTGATTTGAAAATGGGAAATGGGGTCATTGCAGATGGAATAGAGTGGACCCCGAGTGCAATGCGATTGATGTCCTTGTAAAAAAGAGGACAAAGTTGGAGGCAGACATGCACACAGGGAGAATGCCATGTGAAGATGAGCACAGAGATTTAGGTGATGCTCCTGCAAGTCGAGGAACGCCAAGCATGGCCAGCAAAACACCGGGAGCTGGGACGGAGACGTGGAACAGAGTCTCCCTCAGAGCCCTCGGAAGGAACCAACCCTGCCGACACCTTGATCTTGGACTTCCAGCCTCCAGAACTGTGAGAAAATAAATTTCTGTTGTTGAATCCACTCAGCATGTGGTACTCTGTTATGAAACTAGTACACAGTCTCATCAGAGTGGCCTCAACAGTGTGGAGATCCCTGCTCTGCCTGCCTCATCGCCATATCGAGGACAATCCCCCATGATCACCCATTGTTGCTGTCACATTAGGGTTTCACCAGGGTGGTTGTTTAGTTACCGCTGGCCTCACAGGTGTTCAGGGCAAGGCCACTGTTAACATTCTGCCTTGCCCTTTGGTCTTTAATAGGCCCTGCTCTCATGGAAAGTTCTGGTTCTTTCTTTGGCTTCCCTTTAAGAGAGGTAGGGTAGGGCTCCATTACCGAGGAGCAGAGGCAGGAAACTGCACTCCGTGTGTCCCCTTCAGACACCCCCTGGTGATCACAGTCCTGTTTGTCATCAGCTGCTGCCAAAGTCCTGGCTGGGAAGTTGATACTCAGGAATCGTTTCGGGATTATTTAATCAGTCATTCCTCCACGTTCACTAGACATTATCCCCACACTAAGCCAGCAGGAAGTTACCCACCACGGGAATTTTTGGACTGGAGGGTGTGTTAAAGTACAGATTCCTGGTCCCCCTCAGAGGAGATGCCAGTTCTGCAGGTCTGCGGGGAGAGCCCGTGCACCTTCCAATAAGCCCCCAGGTGATGCCAGCATGACTGGTCTGAAACCACACTTGGAACAGTGCTGGCCTCCGAGGACTGTGACACATTCCTGTCCCCAATCCACGTGGAGTTTTCTTCTCAGAACTTCTGTGTAATATTATGCCCTTGAATTTTGCATAGGGTCAGTGTGGCATAGGCCATGTCTGCAGTGCCCGTGACTGTAGAGGTCCCCTCACTACCGTCTCATGATGTCTCTTGGTATCCATTGTGGAGAATGACTCTCAGATCTGGGCCCGTAGATAAATTCAATCCCTTCTTATAAGTTGGTAGACGTCTTAGTGGATGGTGGAAGTTCTGGAAGCCATCATCTTTTCCCCATTACTTTCAGAACTAGGATTTTTTTCTCAGTTGCTACAGCTTTACTCACAATTCTCAACATACTTTTTCCAATTCTTGATATAATTTCCCCCTTTTGCTGCTTGATTTTGCCCTTTCCTATGTTCTAATAATATTTTTATACCTGTACTTTTCATTCTTTTTTATTTTAAATGGTAACATTTTTATTACAAGGTTATTACAGGTAGACATTTTAGTAAATACAGTTAGTAAAAAGAAAAGGAAAACACTCATGAGCCCCGTCACTTGGAAATAACATCAATTGACATTTTTAGGTATTAGCCTTCTAGTGAATATATACATGCATTTGAATTAAATTATGTGCATTTATATATAAATCTATAAACTTACTCAGAAATTAGAATGAAATAAATTACTAAAATTAAAAATATTCTACTTACAGCTTTATTAATTGCTCTATTTGTTTATCAATATGATCATGAGTATCTTTCCCCACCATGATATAGTCGCCTGTGACATAGCAGAGACCCTAATATATTCATACCATCCTACTTTGACTCTTAGGTAGTTTCCAGTTGTTACTATAGCAGACAAAATTGAGACTAATAATATAGCAGGTATATTTACTATACATATATATAAACTTCTAGAGATGGATTTATGGGTGGTGCAGAGTAGAGTTTACATTATTTTCTAATCACTTGTGGATCTGGGTTCCTGTGTCCAAGGAATTTGGTCCATTAATGGATTACTTACTCTTGAGGGTCAATCCCTGTCCTCCAGCCACACCCCAGAAGGAGAGAACGTCCCTTGCCCTTGAGCAACCCTCACGTGTCCCTCTCACACGGCATCTGCATGGACAGCCAATGACATCAGAACGCTCCTTAGTCCCTCTTCTTCTAGACTCTCTTTACAATTTCACATGTCTTTGGATTCATAACCTCACCTTAGATTTACCATTCCTCCACAACAGGCAACGACAGTATGATTTTCAGCAGGTGGATTCTAGATGTGTCACTATTACTCTCATTGACTCAAGTGACAACGAGCTTGAGGCTTTGCTCAGGTACCTCACTGGTTCATTTGGCTTCCGATATGCCTTTGCACGTCCTCAGACCTGTGTCTCAGCCACAGGGGTGCTCGGTGGAAGGACTTGGGCTGGCCTGCTTGCAGGGAGTGGACCGGAGATGTGTGGAGGTTAGCTTTCCCACTCATGTGTGTATGCGTGCGTCTCTCCCCACATAAAAAGCTGATGTGGATGCAGTCACAGGAGAGCATTTAGGAAGTAAGTCCCGTAGGGTCTGGGGGTAGGTGGGAGGAGGTAGAGAAATGACTCAAGAACGACTGCTTGTGTCTGGACTCAGATGACCCGAGAGGGTGGAAGGAATACCAGAGGGAAAGTGTCGAGGCTGAAGAGAACTTTGCATGTGACTCTGGTCATGTGCCTTGAAGTGCTGGTGGACATCCAGGAGAGGTGTCAGGCAGGTGGTTGGACGTACAGGTCTGAATCCAGAGGCTAGAGCTTGCGTAGCTGTGGCAGGCATCGGTCTGTTAGAGGCAGGGAGAAGATGGGCAGGGATGTGGGACCGGAGAGAGGATTAGTGCCGAAGGAGAGGTGGCAGAAGGGCCCCAGGAAGATGACAGGGATGTCAGCTGCACCACCAGGGTCTTCGGGTCAGAGCAGCAGGGAGCGGGCTTGAGACCCCTCTTAGGTAGTCTCTACTCATTTCCTTGGATTATCCGAAATGAATTTCCCTTTTAGTTTTAGAAATTAATTTTCTGGCCTTTTGCTGTATTTACACACTTCCAATAGTTGCTTCATGTGGAAGGCAGCACTGCCTTCTAAGACCATTCTTAATTTGTGACTGCCGGTCTCAGTGTTCGAATTAGCATAAGCTATTTTGTGCGAATTCTGTTTCCTTTAGGAAGCATTTCAAACAGACGAGGATGGAGAATTCTCTTTCAGGAGTATTTCAGAAGCTGTTTGCTCCCTAGTGCTCAGGCTGAACCAGGAGATCTCTCCTTACAGACTTTTAAATACTTCCAAAAGAAAGGACACTGCTTCTGGCTCGGAGAGTCCTTGCTTTTTTTTTTTTTGTTTGTTTTTGTTAAACAGTTAAGCACATCCTGTGTTTTCCACCTCAGTAGAGAAAACCTAATCTCTTATCACCTCTCCTGTGTTTTGGAGTATTTAATCACAGAAGGTTTATTTGTCTTAATATGATTTAGACTTGCAATAATGTTTCTACAGATGCTCCAAATTGGAACAGGAAAAGCCAGCAACAGCTTTCCTTATGAATAGCCACAGGTTTGGATGTCTGAGCCTGAGTAATTTCTGTGCAGATAGCTCATTTAGCTTTATGAGGGTTCTGTTGACTGATGGTTTGAAACGATCAGCAAAGACTCATGTATATGAAGCTGTTGACTTTTTCCCCATCAAGCCCTGGTTGCATAACTATTCCAAGTCCAGTGGTCAACAAGTTGATGCCACTTGGTGACATATTTGAATTTATTCTTTGTTTATAGACATTCAAGCCAGAAAGACTCATGGTGTTGGCAGCTGATTAAAGCAATTTAAGTTAGATTTTTGACACCGTAATTAAATGTGAGCTCAAGTCAAATAGTGCATTTCATACTCCTTCCAGGTGGGGTGGGCAGCGGAGCTGGCAGTGTGTCACTGTCTAGCTCGGGTTAGGTCTCAGGGAGTCCAAAGAAAGCTTTGATTTGTAAATGGTTGGGTTGAATGGTGCCTTCCAAAATATATCTTTTAGAGGTACGAACTAACAAAATAAATGAAAGAAAATTGGATTAATTTTAATAATTCTGCCGCTTTGATTCCAAATCCTTGAACACCTACAAAAACAAAGTGTCTCTTAAAGTGCAGCTTTGCCTTTAGATACTGGGACTCTCTGTTTCTGTTTATGAGCGGGAGGAGCCAGACATGTGTTTTGAGGTGGATGGAGGCGTCCAGCGGAGAGTGGAGGTACCTGAGAGGCCCTTTCAGGGTACCGGTGGGTGATCGCTGGGCTTCTTGGAGCTTTCAGAGTGAATTCCTTTCAAATTGTGTTCTTGAAACCAGATCCAGGTCTTTTCTGTTATTGTTTTCATATGAAATAACACTGCAATCCAGTAGCAAATTGCGCGAGCTGTAGGTGAGCATTCCACATGGGTAGGTAGAGTTTCCTGAGAATTGCAGTAATGAAGGGGTGAGATTCAGGTAAGAGCATTAATCAGGGGCGGAGGCCCAGAGAAGTTTCTCAGGACCACCACCAGCTTCCTGGTCAGAGAGATGATTTTTTAACATGGGTAAAGGACTTAGCTTGTTTAAGCCTCAGTTTGTTCATCTTTAAAATGGGAAGAAGATCACCTAATCCATAGGGTTGTGGTGAGAATTAACCGACATGATTAATGCACGTAAAACGTGTACGGTGATCCCTGGCATCTGATAACTTAGTAGTATTTATCATTATTGTAATCAACACCACTCTCTACGTAAATAGAAAGGACAAGAGGTTTCCTTAGAAATTTTTTTTCTGAATATTTTTTGGGCAGATGTTAGTGACAGATACTCATTAAAATGTTTATTATAAATGTGGTCTTGGTGTTTTATAAGCTATTTTGACAAGAATGCTACTTTCCAGATTCTATAAAAAGGCACAGGGATAACATAATGGATTGTTTGTTTGCAATAGACAGCCAATTGTCTGATAGTTCATTTTTAAAAACCTAATACTCAGGCAGGGGCTACTTAAAAAACATGAGCAGGATATAAATATAACCCACATTATTTTTAGCTGCCCTTCCTGCTACCTCAGTGTTTTTTAAGAATTATAGGGCTTATTGCAGGACACACCTGGAAATGTATGATCCAATGACATTTAATGAAATGATTTTGAGTGGAAAACTGGCCTCATCTAGACACAAAACCTCCTTTGATAAACCATCTTTTTAGAGTCAAAGTTGCTCTAAGTAACTGCCGTAGTCTACATGGAACAGCATGTTTCTTCCTCAAAAGTATTTTATGTCCAAAAGCAATAGTTGAATAGAGCTTATACTTTCTTCTTTGTTGTTGTCTTGTTTCCATCACATAGTATCTAAATAGATTGTCAGAACAACACTGTTAAGATGCCTACTGAGAATTCACGTGAGAATAACAGCTCTGTCTTTGGGATTGGCTTCAAAAATACTGAAATAAGCAGGAATTTGCTTTTTCCTTTTGTCTAGTCTGAAATTGATTTATGAAACAGAACAGCATTGAACTTGATAACTACCTTGGAGATACCATCAACCAAACTCTAATATTGCAAATTGAAGCTCCATATAGATAATTGCTTGCTGAAGTGAAATATTTTGATATGTTTGATCCACACTATAAACTGATGATTTAAAAATAGTTGGAGTGTTTTAACTTTGCTAGTAGAGCAGTTATGGCAAAATCTATCTTATAACTTTCAAATAGCTTTTATTGATTGTAAATTTACACAATCATTTGTCATATTGCAAATAAGAGAATACAGTTCATGTATGGATTTTTAATTTATGGTGTCCTCTTCTTGCAATACCAATATAATCCATCTTTTCAAATGTTAGTAAATCAAGATGAAAACCTTTTATTAGTAAATTTATAGATACAATAAGAAAAAGGAACCTAAAATACATATTTTGTAAAGACCGTTACTTCAGAAGTAAATCTTCCCTTACATTTAAGAAAAAGAACAAATCTTATTTTATATCTTTTGATTTAATTAATTAAATTTTGCTAAAACTTACATATGAAACAGGCCACACTGATACCACTTATTAAAAGCTACTTTTTCCCCTGGCAGCTTGTTCATAGGAAGGGTACCACAAATTATGAAAAATTATTGATGCTACTTTAGCTTTAGATTAAAACAATTATTTCTATAATAGATTCTCCATTTTCATAGGGTACAATTCGTAGTTATTGTACATAACGTCAACTATAACCCTTCATACTGAGAACTGTAGCTGATGGGAGGAATAATTATCACATTTACTGAGAGATGTCTCAATTTCATTCACATCATGTTTTTAATATCCAAACCATAAATTGCAATCTTTGATCATCACAAATAAGGGTGCCTGCATCTGCAGATGTACCCCGAGACACTCTTCAACGCTTATCAAACCCGTCCGTGGTGATCACAAGCGCCGGGCCAAATCCATTCCGTCGGCGTTTCAAGTTCCCTAGTTCCTGCCTGCTCAGAGGAGCTTCGTCATCATTGTGTCTAAGTCAGGCTGCAAATTCTCGAAATATTCTTTAAGTTGTTTTCTATTTTATCTTAAGTTTCCCAAATTCAAAACCTGAATTTTTTTTTTTTCGGGCGAACTCAGCGAACTCCGCTTGTATCATGTTCCTGTCCCATTTCGTTCACGCTGTGACGTGCTGTGTTGTGTTAGTATGGAAGGTGCCTTTCTGAATATTGTTTCTTACACAATAAATTTCTGCATATTGTTCTTAAAATAAGTTTTGTGCCCCGTCTCTTTGTGTGTTTCCCTTTATGAGTTTATTTTGTCATAGAGTACTGCTCCCCTGTCCTTTGGAGGTGGCATCACATAGGGTTTTAGGGTGTGAAATACGGAGTTAGAAAATCTCTGGTCGGAAGTCTTGCTGGTCACTTGCTGTGACTGTAGGGAAGATGTCGCTGAACTTCTCTGTGCCCCTTACCTCTAGCTGTGCAATTTAGTTAATGATGGCCGTTCCTGGGGAGGTTTTGAGATGACTGGCTCACGGCTTGGCTCCAGCTACAGCGGCTGCACTTTGAACTGCTGCATGTTGTTTAAGAAAACACAGGGAACTGTGCTGGCTCGCCTCGCTTTAAGTTTGCATCCACAAACCTCCGATGGGCATTCACGGAAGCCTGGAAAGCCTCCTGCTCCACCCTGGGCTGTAGGCCGCCTCTTCTTTCTCTGCTGGGCTTCCAGGTGATGGGTGTCCTCGAGGCTCTCCTTTCATTTCACCTTTTCTTTGTTACCTGCACTCACCTCTCCCTCTGAAGAAAAGGGATCCCGTCACACAGCTTAAAAACCATCCGTATACTGATGATGCCCAGTCTTGCATCCCCGTGTGCAACCAGCTCCTGGCTGATATCTCAACGTGCCTATCTATGAGCACCTCGGACTTAAAGTACGCATCCTGAGCTGCCCTTCCCAGTCTCGTAGTCTCCGAGTCCTCACCTTCTCTGTCAAGTGGAAGCACTCTCTCTTCCCAGTTGTGAAAGCCATAGCATTAAACCACCGCCACAAACCACAAATCATCTCCCGTTCTTCTTTTCCTTCCTGTCTACCTCCGATCTGTCACCAGCCCCGTCAGCTCTTTCCCAGTAGCTCCTGGTCTGTCACTGCTCAGCCGGGTGATGCAGTAGCCCCTGGGCTGGGTTTTCCCAGCTTTCTTGGTGCTGGAAAGGTTGACAAACCTTCCCTGCACACGGCAGCTGGAGAATGTTTAGAACATGTGGAGATCAGAGAATCCCTAATTAATCTTTGTCATACTGGGGTTACATTCAAAGTCCTCCAGTATTACCTGGCTCTTGCCCACCTTGTGGATGCATATGGCATCTCTGAGCCTTGGCTCGGGTCACTGCAGCGTTATATCTGTCCCTCTCATGCCCTCAAGCTTATGCGTGACTCAAGAATGTTTAAGGAGCTGGTCCTCAGGGCGATCTGCAGATAGCTAGCTCCTATTTGCTGTGCAGGTTTAACTGGATGCCACCTTCTCAGTAAGGGGCCACTTCTCAGTGAGGGCCACCCCCTGGAGCTCCTGCCCGCCCCCAAGGGGTGGTGAAGGTCTTGAGAAGAACTCGTGATGCTTCATAGCACCGCCCTCTCCTTCTCGCCCAGAAAACATGAACGGATAGGTTACTGCACGGGGAGACTAGCCCTTCTCCCACATGTCACCCGGCTGCTTGTAAAAGTATCCCACGTGTGAAAAGTTTTGGTCTGCTGACCTCAGGAGAAAAGTAGCCCTGAAAGGTCTTTCGTTTGTTTTAGTTTTTGTTTGGGGGCAAGGGGAGTTATGCAAAGAGTATTGGATACCAAATGCTTTCCGTGACCTCACCTGAGTTCCCCTTATTTGGAAGCTAATCACGTGGCAAAGCGATTCTCAATCGCTCCTTCCTCCCTGCGTCTTTCTGTACGTGTGGCCGGGGTCTCAGTCCTAATTTACTCATGTAGCCAGAGGCGGTGTTTAGCTGAGAGGGTAAGAGAATGCATTCCTAGCACCTAGGATCCCAGGGGCATGCACACCTTTTAACTAATTTTTTGAAAATTTAAAACGTAACATACCTGTGCCTGACCGGTGAATGTGTGCCCTAGTCAGTTACAGCGCTGGAGCCCCCCCCGCTGTGCTGCTCCCGAGTCTCACCCCGCCTTTCCTCGTAAGAAGGAAATTATTTTCGTTTTGTGTCCACTGCTTCTTTACCGTTCCTCATAGTTTTCTCATCTGAATGTGCATCCCTGGGCACTGCAGTTAAGCGTGGTGGCTTCCCTTTGATCTTTGTGTAAATGGAATCATACGGAGTGTTCCTTGGTGCTGAGCTTTTCCCCTCAACGTGACGTTCCCGAGAGCCATCCATCTGGCCGTGTGCAGCAGCATTTTCTTTATTTTCATCGCCTTAGAGTGTGGCAGTAAATATACCACAGCGTATTGACGCACTGCAGTATTGAAGGGCACTTGGGTGTTTCTAGTATTTGGCGACGACAGATCTCCCTACTGGGGACACTCCTGTAGCTGCCTTTTGGTGCACGTGTTTCTAGCCTGCGTATATTGAAGAGGGGAATCACACAGTCTGTAATGACGGCAGAGGTGCCGACTTCCTTCGTTTACTCCTCCAATCCACTCTCCACCCTTCGCTGTCCTGCTTCTCGCCCTGGGAGTTTGGCTTCTGTGGGCTGCATCAGACGGGCTCCCCTGTCCTCCCTGTCTTCCACCGGGTTCAGCTAAGGGGAGGCTGCGAAGGAAGCCCGAGAGCAGGAGGAGAGAGTGCAGGGATCTGTTCCCCTGCTTTGCCCCTTTGGTCGTGGGTTGACAGTGCCCTTCACCCTCTAGGGAAAGCCACAGCTCCTGTTGTTTATCCTCTGGGTAGTCACAGGTAGCTACGGCGACAGCTGTGTAACCTGCTTCCCGCTCCGCTTTTAGGCCTGAGGGTCACATGGCCCCGGGGGCTTCATCGCCCTTTTGTTTTTACTGCATTCTGCCTTCACCATTCTAAGTCCTTCCGTTAAATTCTCTCAGTGACCTCCTGGAATCTGCCGTCAGCACCCCCCGACCCATACACGAGGACAGCATCCAAACTCCAGCTGTGCCTTAAAGTCTCTGTTGCTCCACATCTTCCTCAAAATCTGTTGTCAGTCTTCGTTTTAGATGCTGTGCTGTGCGTGCAGTGTCATCTCGTGATGGCTCTAATTCGCATTCCCTGGGTTGCTGCGGCAGTGGAAGGCTCTTCATGTATTGAATGGGCATTTGCAGATCCTCCTCTGTGACTGCCTGTGCAAGCTTCTTGCCTGTTTTCCCACTGGGTCATATGTCTTCTTATTGCTTTATAAGGGCTCTTTACATATGCTGGATGTGAACACTAGGTTGGATGTGTTAAAAATACCATTTCCTCTCCGTGGCTTGCCTCTTTATTCTCTTCATGGTGTCTTTTGATGAAAAGAAGTTCTTCATTTTTTTAAAATAATTTTAATGTGGTTCACGTTATTAGTTTATAGGTAATGATTTGGGGCCTTGTTTACAAAACCTCCCCATCCCACAGTCTTAAACACATCCTTCTTTGTTATTTTCCAGAGACTGTGTAGTTCTTGCCAGTCGTATTCACATCTGCAGTTTACCCGGTACTGACTTTCATGACATGTGAGTTACTCGTCAAGCTTCTCTTTTGCACATGGATGTCCCGTTTCTCAGGACCATTAACTAACGGTTTCCTCCTTCCTTAACTGCACTGCACCTTTGTCAGAAATCAAGTGTGTCCATATATATGTGAATCCATTTCTGGGCTTTCTTTTCTTTTCTGTTGTTTTATTTATTTATAGCTGTATGGATACCAATAAAGTATTCACCGCTATGCCTTTTTGATAATGTTTAGTAGAGCAAGTTGTCCTGCCTTACGCTTCCTTAGGAGCATCTTGTCTATTGACCCTGTGCATTTTGACCCACGTGACAGATTTTAGAATCTATTTGTCAAGTTCCACAAAAATCTCGTTATAACTTTGATTGGATTTGCATTGAATTCATCGATCACCTTGAAGAAAATTGCAGTCTTTATACTATGGAGTGTTTCAATACATGTATATGTTATATCTATCCATTTATTTAGGTCTTCTTGCAATAATATTTTATAGTTTTCAGTGTAAAGCTCCTGTACATCTTATATTAGATTTATTCCTATATTGTAAGGTACTTCTGATGCTGATGAAAATAGTATCACTTAAAAATTTTATTTTCTATTGATGCTGAGATATAGAGATAAAATTGAATTTTCTTTCCTTCCTTCCTTCCTTCCTTCCTTCCTTCCTTCCTTCCTTCCTTCCATCCATCAAAGTCTCACTCTGTTGCCTGGGCTAGAGTGCCGTGGCGTCGGACTAGCTCACAGCAACCTCAAACTCCTGGGCTCAACTGATCCTCTGCCTCAGCCCCGAGTAGCTGGGAGTACACCCATGCACCACCATGCCCGGCAAATTTTTTCTATTTTTTTAGTAGAGACAGAGTCTTGTGTTTGCTCAGATTGGTCTTGAACTTGTGAGTTCAAGTGATCCTCCTGCCTCCTCCTCCTAGAGTGGTAGGATTACAGGCATGAGCCACCATGCCTAGTCTAAAATTGAATTTTCTGTGTTGACTTTGTATCTAACAAACTTCCCAAACTCATTCATTAATTCTAATGATTTATTTCTAAATTCTCCTGTAATTTCTTCATAAAAGACAGTATCATTTGCAAGTAAAGTTTTATTAATATTTATTTTTTGTCAATCCCTTGACATTTCATTTTATTTTCTTGCCTTATGTACTAGTGAGGACTCCCAGTACAATTTGTGACAAATGTAGTAATGAGTGGGCCTTTTTTGTCTTTTCACCCAACTTCAAAGGATTAAATTTTAATATTTTGCATTAAGGTGTGTGGTTTACTGTAGGGTTTGGTAGATGCCCTTCATCAATTTATGGGATTCATAAAGTTCTCTTTTATTTCTAATTTACTAAGAATTTTTATCATGAATATTTATTTTGCCAAATAAATTTTTCCTCTTTTGTTTAAATTTTTCCTCCTTTGTTTAAAATTATCATATGAATTTTCTTCTTTACAATGTAAATTCAGTTATTTACATCGATTGAAACAACCTTTCATTCTTGGACTAAACCTGGATTTTTTTACAGTATATATTATTCTGCTTTATATACTGTTGGATTTGGTTTTCTAGTATCTTAGTTAGGATGTTTGCATCTGCGTTTATATGTGAGATTGGGCTATAATTTTCTTTTTTTCAAAATGTCCCAGTTATATTTTGATATTAAGCTTTTTTCTTCTGTTCTCTGCAAACCTTTGTGTATGATTGGCATCCAATTTTCTTTAAATGTATGTTAGAATTTGCTGATAAATCAATCTGAGCTGGAATTTTCTCTGTCTTTTTTTTCCCTGGAGTTTTTCTTTAAGGAGCTTTGAGATTATTTATTCATAGTTATGAGAGTTCAGATTTTGTATTTCTTCCTTTGAGAGTTTTGGCAGATCATCTTTTCCAAGGATTTTATCTATTTCAGCTAAGTTTTCACGTTTACTGAAAGGAAATTATTACAATGTGCTGTCATCCTTCTAAGTCTACGGCATCTGTAAAAATGGCACCCTTCTCATTCTTGACTCTGTCATTTTAAGCTTCTCTTTTTTCTCTTTAATTACACTCACCAGGAGTTTATAAATAACTCATCTTTTCAAAGAAGCAGATTTGGCTTCGTTAATCTTTTCCACCATATGCTCATTTTCTATTTTATTAATTTTGTTCTTATCTTTGTTATTTTCCTTTTTCTTTCTTTGGGTTTTTCTGACTTCTTGAGATTAATGTCTTTGCCTCGTTCCCGTGGGAGATCACGGGAATAGCAGCATTATCGCGCGTACCCCACCTCATATTAATCTTCCTTTTTATCTGCAGACCCACGCCTAGTTCAAGTTAGCGTTAACATAGAAACGGTCCCTGCAGCCATCCCTTGCTGTAGCGAGATCCCTCATCCCTCATCCCTTGCTAGAGCCATAAATGTGCTCTAGTCAGAGGCATTTCATGCCCCGTCCTCTGAATTATTCTTGTGAATCCTGACTGCCCATGTGAATCAACAACAAACATTTGTTTGTAGATGTCAAGGTATTTCCTCATCTTGACACATTTCTCAGGATAACCTTACTGGTAGTTTCTCTGCTGCCTTTGTCATGAACCAAATCCTTTACCCAAGTTTTTAAAAATTTATTATTCCTAAAAGATTTTGCCGCTTTTCCCTTACAGCCTGAACATGCCCTATTTTTGAGGACTCAACTCAAATTTCATTTTCCCCAGGAGTCTTTTAATAAGTCTCACGTATTGTTTTACTAACAGTATATTTAATAAATATTTCTCGTGTAAATGAAGAAACCTCAACCTGTTTCTAGCTGTATTAATATGTATTTATGTATTCTCTAAAGTCTAATTGGTAGACTATTATATATTTTTATTAATATATTTAAATGTTCTTGGCATTTTAATATTTCTATATTAGGATATCAATTATTTAAATTTTTTTCTGATTACAAAAGTAACACATACTTTCTATATCCCAACTTCTCTCAAATGTTTGACTTAAAAGGGGCAGTTACCCTATGATCCTATCCTTGAAACTGTATGCTAATATATAAATGTGATAATTTTTAAAAACTCATTATGCTGTGAACATTTTTATGCAGTGGATTGAGATATATCTCATTCTTCTTAGTACTGTGTGGTATATTTATCCAATCTCTGATTGATAGACATGCAGCTTATTCTTATTTTTTGCCATTACTAAACAGTGCAATAGTGAACATTCTTGTTCCTGTATCTTTGTCTATTTGCATATTTCTAAAAGATGGATTTCTAGAAGAGAAATTGCTGAGTCAAGAGATAAATTGTCATATTCCCAATGTGCATAGATGAGAGTGTCTTTCCTGTACAGTCGTGCCAGTGCTGCAGAACATTAAGCTTTTTGCATTTTTGTCACCGGGTAGGCCCAACATACTGTGTTGTGGTTCCCTTGCTTTTATTTTCTTTAATTTATTTTCACATGTATCGGATAGCGTATAGATCGTAAGCTCTCGTGATGGTGCTGTGTGCTCAGCCAGGTTCTTTTACGTCCTGTCAATTGGGGTGGCCAAGCACACTCTCGGACAGGCAACATCTGTTTGCTTACGTAGTGTTTTCCGGGTCAGTGCGTCTCACCTGACAATGCGCTTTCCGGCTGGCTGACGGTCTGTCTCATACACACACACACACACACACACAAATACACAATTATATGGTGAAGCTGATAAAAGTGCACCGCTCTATTCCGGTGGTTCCCAACTGCGGCAGTTTTTGCCTCCACCCTCAGGGACATTTGGCGATGTCTGAGACCGTTCGGGTTGTCATCACAGGGAGTGGAGGTGCTGCTGCCATCTAGAGCTGCAAATATCCTACAATGCACA
Source organism: Lepilemur ruficaudatus (assembly GCA_963574885.1). Lineage (NCBI taxonomy): Eukaryota > Metazoa > Chordata > Mammalia > Primates > Lepilemuridae > Lepilemur > Lepilemur ruficaudatus. Next base: position 24,145 of record CAUYRT010082126.1, read on the forward strand.
GGGCAGCCCCCACAACAATTATCAGCCCAAAATGTCGATAACGGAGAGGTTGAGACACCCTGCCATCTATTCCAAATAACATTTTAGTGCTTTCATGACTTGTTCCATCAGAGGAGTAGCAGTTGGCATCAATTTTGAGATATATATTAATATTTGTTCTCAGAAATTGGGATGTGTCTTACAGTCGATTGACTAGCAAGTATTGTGACGAATTTTGATAGGCAGAATTATTTTTTTCCTAGTGATACATTAAGTCACAGCATGCTTTACATCTTACCATCCACAGTCTTAGATTTGAAGAAATACGATAGTGTGATTGTATCTTTTTACCTCTACCTATGTATAAAACTAATCTCAGTGTAAGAACAGAAAGTCCCACGTGCGGCATGACAGGGTAATTGTTGTATTTGTGAGTGACAAAACCAACCAGTGTCTAGCCTTGCGTCTGTGGGGCATTCTACCTTGTGTTTGCTCTAAGGCAAAAAATAATATTCAGTGTCTGAAACAGTTTTATATTTGATTTTATGTTAAAGTAGTTCCTGTTGGATTTAGTAAACAGATAAAAAAATATTGATGGAGTGTTCAGATTTAGTGCAGAATGATTGATTTCTTCCTCTGGGAGGCTATGAATCATTCCTGGATCTATTGTTTTTCTCCTTCACTTAAATTCATTACCTTTAAATTCAGGAAAATGATTGAAAATTAAAGGGTTTCAATGTTCGTCAAACATTTGTTGGGTTGCTGGATCCTTCAGCCTAAACCTTGTATGTTTTCTTACATTAATACTCCAAGGAATGCTGTACCTACTGAGCTTTGGGGAAAGGTCATGACAGGAATATCTCCTTTTCAGATCTTGGTTTGTTAAAGGTGATGATCACCTAAACTAAAGCATATTCAGATGACAGCTTGGTGGAGAGGGCTTTTATTCCTGGCTCTTATCAGAGAAAATCTGTATCTGGTCAGAGGGAAATGGATTTCCATGCATACTGTCAATTCTTTTTTGCATTTGTAAGTGAGAAAAAAATTAGGTGGCAAAAAGGTGGCAGTTTTGAGTTATTAAGAATGATCTGGATTAGCCTCGACTTCCATGGGTCACTACGAGGTAGCCGCCGATATTTCACATCTGTTTTTGGTTTGCAGCAACCGACAAAGACTCACAATGTATGTGTAGCCCCATTGTTAAGGGTTGCCCGGCTCTTTTAAAGACAAAGAGCTCCCCACACCAAAGGTACAGACGTACTTTTCACTCCAATTTACAGATTAGGCAAAACCTCTTGGGTTAAGGGTCACTAAAGGCAGTTGAAAAATTTCTTTGTGAACTTCCCAGTTTTCTGGTTGTTAAAGAAAATAATAAAATAAAAAGCGCTCCCCAGTGCAAGACTTCTATAAAACAGAGAGTGACGCGTGAGACACATTAATGCTTTCCATTCCCGATGCAAAGCTCTAAACAGCTTTAAGTAATTCGGAATCCAGTATCTCAAATCCTCGCTCTATCTGGGAGGTGAGATTTGGGCACCCCAGCTATCTAGGATGGGAGCAGCAATGCTTCCTCGTCTACAAGCATTCAACATGTGAGTTGAAAAACAATAACTTGCCTTCTTTAAAGAAGCTTCACAGATATTGGGGGGGAATACCACTCAGGGCTGCAGTGTTTCTTCCTCCCGCTCTTCTTGGGGAAGGAGCACGCGGGAGCGTGGTTCTCAGAAGCGAGAGCCCCGTGTGTACCTGTGTGCTCTGCCTGTGCCCACGTCGAGGCCCAGGTGCAGTGGTCAGCGGGCCGCCATGCCGCCTTCCAGATGGCTCTCATTACCCTCAAAATTGACCGAGGGAAGCCCCCAGGGCGTCCTGGAAGCCTCAGAGACCATGCTAGGGACAGAGCCCCTGATTTCCAGGAGCTAATGTTTCAGAGAAAATAATAACAGCACCTTCCAAACACTAGGGCTTTTCTTTTTAGCGACTCAGGGTAATGAATCCTCCTCCTCTCCCTCTGCTTCTCATTGACCACCCCCAGTTCCGTGCGAGTCACACAGGGGGAAGCTGACGTTTTCCCACGTCTCTTCGGGGAAGTCATCTGAGCTTGATGGGCAGAGATGTTTCTAGAGAGTGGGAACAGGGTACCAACACGGAGCCTGGGGAGCTGCTGGTGTTAGGCACGGGCTGGGGACCAAAGTCAGGGGCGGAGCGGGAGGGTCTACGCGACCCCCAGGCATGTGCATGGCTGACGAGCCCAGGCCGGGGAAGGGTGGACGAGCAGAGGGAAGAACCGTTGATTTCACTTCTTATGTCCTTTCTCTTGGGTCAAAGTGCTCTGTCATTTTGGCATATTTTTCTCTTTAAGTTTTTGTTTGGCTGAACACGGCGTCCCCTCTTCCCCGTGCCCTCGGTGACTGAGACGATGCTCAGCCTATAGTTGATGCCAATCAGGATTTGATGAATGGGTGAAGGATCGCACTGGAGGAATATTTTCTGCTGTAACGATGTTGCGAAAGTCTCTTTTTCAGTAAGACATATTCTGATGGTGTCCCAACGGCCGATCACTTCAGAACCTACAACTCCAAACTTAGTGATGTAAAGCCACAGGGATCATTTTACTATTTGTTGTCCCTTGTGGGTCTGGGGTTGCCTGGGCTGCGAAGGGCACTCTTTGCTCAGGGTCTCTCACGGTTGCCAGTCAGGTGGCAGTTGGGGCTGGAGTGGTCGTAAAGGTTTCTGCACTTGCACCTCTGCGGCCGGTGCTGGCTGCCGGCTGGCGCTGAGGGCTGGATACCCACGATGGCCTGCCCCTGCGGCTGGGGCTTTCTCCCAGTAGGGGGCTGAGGTTTAAGAGTGGTTCCTCGGTTTCTACCTAAGCCAGGTGGCAGCTGTGTCACCTCCGAGGTAGCCTTGGAAGCTGAGTAGCTGAACTCTGCCATGGTCACAGGCGCACCCAGGTTTGAGGAGTGGGAAATGCCCCCCACCTTTTGACGGGAGCAAAGTCAGTGTCACTTTGTGGAAGGCCGTGGGTGATGGGGCATCTTATTGGGCCATCTTGGGAAATACAGTTGCCATGGTGATGTGGCAGGTGTCTAAAAATGCAATCCATCTGCTATTCTGATGGTTTCTAATACGTGCACGTGAAATCAACCCAGTTGCTGAAACAGCTTAACTGGAAATAATTTTTGTTAGAGTTAACTTTGGAAAATTGCAAAGGCTAAGTAGTATACAAGTGGGAACTATTGTTTTATATTGAAATCCAGATAAATCTGCTGTGAACTTATCATACTGCAGGTAAAGGGGAGGATGTGCACTCATTCATTCACCCTGTGATTCATTCATTTGTTCATTCACTCAGTATTTTTTTTATTGAATGTCTACTTTTTGCCAGGTACTGTTAGGTCTGTTGCAATGGAAATCCCATAACATATTGAGTTGGAAGGCCTCCTAGAGACCAACTTGCCTTCTGCATTTCCCAGTGCCTCAATCTGGGAGAATTTTTCAAAAAAGCCTCCTCCACGGTTACCCGGGGCATGTGCTGGACACTTGGGGGAGGAGGTGGCCGACTGGGGACCGGGGGGGAAGGGGGCGGGCCCACTCTCCATCTCATCTGTTTTTCTATCATTTAATTAGCATGCGTGTGTGCATGTGTGTGCCTGTGTGTGGGCATGTGTGTGTGGTGGGGGGCCATGGGTGGCTAACAACTTAAGTCCCAGCTATCATCTTAACTTTAAGTGGAAATCTTCCCGGGGACTGGTCAGTGGCAGACAAAGCCGCCGATGCTGAGCACATTCTGTTCAGAAGTGAGGAAAGGGATGGTGGTTTGGCCACGGCTGGCCAGGTGAGCCCGTGGCTGGGCCCATCCCAAGGATCCTCTCACTGCCACTGGGAGGACCTCACCCATCGTCGGGGAGTCCCAAGTTCAAGTCAAACGCTGGGCCCTTGCAGGGCCTCTCCTGACCCTGCCAGTACTGCCTTTCTCTTGTCCCCCTGGCCGTGTGCATGCTTCATTCATTCAGTCACTCGTTTGCACTGGGGCTCCAGGGGGGTTGCTGCTCCTTGTCTGCAGGGAATGGGGAGGGTGGCAGAGAGGGGGGTGCCCAATGCATGCTAATTCCTCCTTTGAATGAATCCACAAAGTTATTAATTGATTTAACATGGAAGATTGGCACAAATGAATTAAATGACTCCTCGGAGTCACTGAGCAGGCGGGGATGGAGCCAAGGCCTCTGTGGTCCGACGCTACACTGGGCTCTTCCTCTCGGAGGAGCATTGCGAGTGGACCCCTCCTCCAGCACGTTCTGTCCACCTCTTTTGCCAAAATAGAGCTTAGCTCTGCACTCATGTGTTCCTCGGTTTCTACCTAAGCCAGCTAACAGTTAGCAGTTAGCATCGCGGGTGCTGGCGGTGCCGCGCCCAGGGGCGCTTTTCTCTTCTGCCAATGTCCTTTGCCTGCAGTTGCGTCTTCGTGAAACTGGGCCAGGGATCCACTGCTGTTAGAGCGCCCAGGCCTCGTCCGTCTACTCTGTGAAGCCACTTACGTGCACAAGTCATGTTTGTTTCCCTTTAAAAATAGCAGACTAACAGATGAAACGCTGCCTTAATTATCCTTCTGTGGAGCACATTGAAAACGAGCCTCTCTGCTCCACTGGCAGAGGGAGAGGAAAATACATCGCAGACCGCAGTCACCGGAGCCTCTTCAGATGTGGGTCAGGGCTTTGCCCACACGCGGCCCCGCCCCGGACAGCCGTGAACACAAACAAACATCTCTCACCCATTGACCTCGCCATTCCTTGGTATATGAACCAAAGTGGAAGGGGAAAAAAAAAGAAATATTGCAGATATTTTTAAGTACAAGTGAAGACAGAAAGGGGAAAGTTGCAAAATTGGTTATATTTTTGCAAACATTGCCAATGTGCTGCATTTTGCTTAAGTGTTTGGCATTTTGATGACCTAAAAGTCAGTATAATTGGGTAATACGACAATTTTCAGGAAAACTTCTATATTTAACTTTTTAGCTTACTTTATTTCATATGTGCATATAAAATGCTATTTTTATAAGTGGTACACTATAAGCATATCCCAAAGTACTGTATTTTTTTTTTAAAGAAAGGAAGATACCACGAAATATCTTTCATATCTAACGTATCATAGTATAATTCATGTTCATCCTATGACATTAGTTATGGAAAGGACCTACTATTATTTGTGTTTAGGCAAGGTCCTAGCATTGAGATCAATATTGTGTACAGAGAAAACTAATGAACTCTAATTGACCTAATTTGATGCAACTTACACTGGGAACACATTGAACCATATAAAATTATTGTGAAGTAGAATATTTTTCAGGGTTCAAAATTATTAATAGTGGTGCAGAACCATCATACAACTTCCATGGTCAAATCTCACCCTCCAGAAATCATGCCTTTAGTCTTCTGTGCAGATCGGTGTAATTCACCTTTGCTCTCAAAACATATATATTTCTTTATGTTCTGTTATAATGAACCATTCAAATTTTTCAAAAAATTTATACATTACAAGTATTGGGCTTTAATTTTAATGAATAAAAATGAGACAGCTTTGTAAGGTAATAATATCAGTTCAAGGAATGTAAAGTCAAGAGTTCGGCGTACCTGAATTCGCTCTCTAAGGGCCTTTTAAAGGGACATTTAGCACCCTCTAGTGACAACAGTTCACGCAGTTCAAAGGGAAATTGGCTGCAAGGTTCATGTGTCTGGTTTCCAGCTAGCAAATAAACAATGCAGTGTAGTTCTTTGGGCAGTAGGTGGTTGCTTCCTAAAATTCTTGTGGCAAGATTATTTTTGTAGCTGTAAATAAAGGATAGAGTAGTGTCCACTAAGCAACTGAACGGTGGGAAAACCCTGATTTTTCTTCTGTCCTGTTGTTGCCAATACATTCAGAAAGGACATTTCCTATATTCTCTGAACACGGTAGCCTTTCCCCAGACATGTGCTGAGATCTGTGTTGGCATCAGATGACAACAGCAAATGAACTGACATCATGGTTTCAGTTCAATTCAGTGCATTTAACAAGATTAAACAAATCATCATACGGGTGAATTGGAAAGGAGCTGGTCTGCCTTCACCTCAACACGATCCCCATATCCTGCGCATTACTGGCAGTGGGAGATGATACAGTGTAGAGAGGCTGCTTGGTGGAGGGGATACAATAGAGCAGCCACCGCCCTGAGACAGACTCCCTGTGTTTCACGCACCTGACTCCAAGCATGGGCATAGGGCTTAGTTGAGTCCACAGGTAGCCTGGTGATACTCTTGTGAATATGAATGAATTTGTGGCAAACATTTTGTGCCTAGGCTTCATTTCTGATTCCGTTTGTGATATAAATAAATTAGCAAATAAATAATCCAGTTGAGTGATGTCAAAATAAAGGCCATCTCAATCTAAAACTAAAAAGCAGTCTTTAAAAAGCAGAGGAGCGTTACTTAATGTAGGCTTCTCTGCAAATTTCCATCAATTGAGTGAGCGTGTAGTACAAATTGTTGTCTTTCTTTAAGAAGTAAACTGTATTTTCTTTTAAAAAATCATTCACAAAGTAATTGCAGACCAAGACAAAAATAAATCATGATGTCCAGTATCTTATTAGTGATACAGACACATTTAAAAAAATCATTTAAAATTCTGACTGAGAATCAAAAGCTAAGTTAATTTCAACAGCCCGAGGTAACGCCTCAGGGTGGCCAAGGATGATGGCCGAGGGCAGTCCCTGGGACAGGATACTTTAGATCTGGGTTCGGGGTAGATAGGCATGCCAGCCACTGTAACAGATGGCTAGATGTCTCCGCGAGCCTTCAAATTACATGCCCTTTGGGCATAGCAAGCTTCATGGTGACCAGTGGCAGGCTGGTGACTATAATGTCTATGCTCAGATATACCCAGTTACATGGGTAAAGAAATTGGGACTCATTTAGTGATTCATAAATTTTATATAGAAGCATAATAATTGAAACAGGAAATTTAAACATTGTTTTAAACTAAATTATTTTGTTAAAATGATTACTGTCCTTTTAGGTTGTTTTAAAAACCACAAGTAATAAATTGATATATTTAGGGTTCCTGTTAACGGTTTTAATATTCTTGCATTTTTAGAGGTAGGTGGCGTTGAGTAAGAGCAAAGTTAGCATAAGCTTCAGAATATGTGGGATGCTTATGAAATTGTGTTTATTGAAATCATTGCTCCATTTGAGCCTATGGAAATGAACTGGCACGTGCTTCAAAATTAGGGAAATTGCAACTCAGTGTTGAGAAGTTGAGGATTTAGTATGTGATAACAATCTCCTTGGCTTATATTAGTTCAGATCCACCAAGAGGCTGAAGAGTACGTTAACCAGTTAGAGAAAGTGTGGGAACGATAGTTATTAAAATTGTAATTGGATTGTTTCTTACTGTGCTGCTAGAAATACGGCACTCCTATGCTCTGTCTTACACAGACACACTCACACACACACACACACACACACACACACACACACACGCAATACCATAATTACGAAGCAGCTTTGAATAGAAACACGGTCCTTAACTAGCGTGGAATGGGTGGCCTTGAGGGCTGAGAGCGCCTCATGCTGCTGCGTACGTTCCAGGCAAATCCTCCAACTGATACAGGCGGAAAAGTTCCACCGAGTGGTGGAGTTTTCCACTGAGGGGGCAGCTCCAGATGCTTGCTTCTTATCTACAATTTCAGGCATGTCCCTGGCAAAAATCCCTGGGACATCCTTCTTGCAGGACTCTCATGAATAACCCAAACATTCTGCATTTTAAGATCTGTGTGTCATCTTAAGGACAATACACAGCACTTTCGGCCTATTGTTTTGCCTTAAAAAGCCTGCGTGTCGTGGGTTGGTTCCAGGCTCTGTAGTGTGACGTGTGCGGAATTTGAGAAGACGGGCCTAGGCTTCCTGAATACCAAGACACCTGGTGACTGGGCAGAGCCTGTCATCCTTGTTTCCTAAGTGCCCACCAGAGTTCCTGGCGGAGAAAAGGCACGTCATTAACGTCACCTAAGTGGATTAATGTTGCATAGACGACCCCCACCAAACAGATGAGCATCTTCTGGGTTTTCTTACTAAAATTAACCAAAAAAGAGCTACTTTATTCTTGCTGTCAGACATTTAAAGAGGAGCACGCGTTCTGGTCTGCACACACAAAGGGTTTGACAACTACAGCTATCGCGGGCTGCTTGTAATACAGAACATGCGTGTATTTTCCAGGTATTTACAAAAACATAGGATATCACATATTACTTACATATTTTTACAATAAATTATAATTTGTGTTTATTATGAATGTTTTGAAAATACAAAGGAGAAGAGGGAGGAAAAAAGACAAAAAAAAAAGTTCTCTACTATTAGTATTGTGATGTATAGCCTGCTAATATTTTTGGTTTGCTTTCTCATTTTTAATAAAGTGGGTCTGTGGTATAATTGTCCCTTACAATGTGACTTTTAACTTACCGGGCAGCATGTCAGAGCAGTTTTCCATGTGTTCATGTGCTACTTCATCTTCCTATAATATTTTCAATCGTGTGAACATCCCATTGTACGGATGTCTGATACAGGGATAAATGAATACGTCACGAGGGAATCTTCTGTTGTGTCTTCCCAATACGCGGAGATCAAGAAGCATCTCCTTACTCCCCTTGCTGTGTCGTCTGTCATTTTTGGGGTACATTGCTCTCATCCAAGTGTTCTCAACTCTTGAGCTTCTGCCACAGACTCCACATAGAGAGGTTAGTAAGAGAACAAGGATGAGAGCTTGTTGAATTTTTAGAAAATGGGAGGAAATGGTTTTAGGACAAATAAATAATAGTGCTTCTTTTATCGTTACAGTGAATTCGTGGTATGTTTATTTTATGTTAGTTCCTCCTTTTATTTGGCAGAATATGAACAGAGTTCTGAAGGGTTCTGGCAAATTCATGGGTGATGTGCTCGTGATGGAAACCTACAAAATGGAAATGTGCACTTTAGTTAGAGGGTCTGCTGTCCACAGACGCGGGGTGGGCAGTACTGGTTCAGTGCAGTGTGTGCTGTGTCTCGAGGAGGGTGAGAAAGGACAGGCTTACGGCGGGACGGTCCCCAGGTAGAGGCCATCTGCCAGCTTGCCCCATCACTGGGTTTGCCTGGTGACCTGAAGGGCAGCTTTTGCTAGGGAAGGGCAGCATCTAGCTGGAAAGGCAGCCTGGGCCTTAGGCTGCTGGGTGGTCTAGGGCTGAGGCCATTGAATAGCATAGAGTTGGGGGAGGGATGAGGAAGGATGAACTAATATCTATATCTTTAAATAATTTCCCCCAAGAATAATTTGTGGGAAATGCTTTCCACACTACTGTATCCTAATTAATAGATATGCCTTATGCTATCAATAGCCAATCAAAGTTTTTATTAAAAAAAAAAAAACAACCTTTGCACTAAATATTCAGAGATTCCCAGGCTTGGATGCTGTGATGCCGTTCTAGACATCAGGAATTATTGTCTTTGAAGATGACAGGAGTCAATCATTTTGTTGTTAGAAATGAAGAAGATTTTCCTTTTTCAAATTTTGTAGCAGGGTTTACAACTCATTATCCCTAAAGGGAACTTTTTATTAGATCACTTTTTATATTTTGTGCATTTCCAAAATTAGAGACAATGAAACTGATGGATCAAATCTTCAGGGAAAAGATCGAATAATAGCATCTGTGTTTCTCTTTGTAAGTATCCAAGAGAAGAAATTATTCCCTAACAAAACAGTATTTTTATTAAATAATAAAGGGTACATGTGTTTGTGAAATACGAGAGAGAGACAGAGAGATGCCGGAGGGGGAGAGAGAGAGATCTGTGAGATAGATACAAGGCAAAGCTAATGATGTAAATTGCCAATAGTTGGAGCAGCTGGGCAAAGTATTAGGAGTTCTTTGTACTACCTTGTAACTTTTCCGTAGGTTTGAAATGATTTCAAAATAAAGAGCCAAAAATCTCACTGTTCCCCGTTTGATTCGAATTAGGCAAGAACCGAGGAGTTAAGGTCAGGCTGTCATTGAAGAATGAGGTCCCCGTACAAGGGTTGGCGCTTTCCCGCTGCAGCCAAGGGGTAAGGGCAGGGTTAGAAGCCAGGAGGCGTGGGCGAGGTGGGGCCACGCAGAATGTTCTCCCATGGCTATTTCGTTAGCAAGGGGGCCATCTTATTCAAAGGAGGTGCTCCGTAAATCCATGACGGAGCACTGCTTCCTGGGAGACCGGAGTTAACATTGTAAACTGATGCTTCTTAGGAGAGAACAAAGAAAACAAGGAATCTCAGTGGAGCCGAGAGAACTTTTTTCCTCAGCTCTCCAGAATTCTGGTGGAAGCTGCCCAGATAAAACAACTGTGTACTTTGAAATTTTAGGGGAAGCAAAATTTTAATCAGCCTGCCATCTTATTCATTGTTCAGAGATGAAAAGAGCGGAAGTCAACACGCCCTCAAAATGTAGGTGCTGAGAACTTGTCAGGTTCTGATTTTCACACACAGTGAGATTTCTTATGATAAATGTTCTCCCTTCCTTTCTCTCTTCTCTCTCTCTCCCTTTTTCGTTCTTTCTTTCTTTCTTTCTCTCTTTCTTTGTTTCTTTCTCTCTCCCTTCCCTTCCCTTCCTTCTTCTTTTTCTCTTTCTCCATTTCTTCCTTTTCTTCTTGCCCTTCTCTCCCTTCCCTCCCCCTCCTCCTCCTCCTCCTCTGCTTCCTTCCCTTCCTCCTCCTTGTGTTTCTGTTTCAACCCGAGGGACAGTGCGAGCAAGAACAACCTGGGCTGGAGTATAGAACTCTGACCCACAGAGGCCTAAAGTCCAAGTGAAATCAGCCCCCGAATGTCCGCCTCCGAGACCAGGAGTTGCCCGATGGCTCCGGATTTGGCCTATTGTGTTCAGTGGCTCTCCTGGTGAGACCACACCTCTGTATGGGCCCAACTTTCGTGTAGCTGGATTCAAAGCAAAATGTTGTTTCTTCCAGAGAACAAGTAATTTCCTGAAAATGAGTAATTAAAGTCCCCAGATCCTCTAAGGAATGTTCAGGCCTGCATTAGCTGTACTTCCTTCGCGTAGAAAACAGACCTGTGACCCTGAACTTATAGCTTGGATTTTAAACACTTAATATGGTCTTCACATGACATCTCTGGACAGCCCAGAGCTCTCTCAGGACCTGTTGTCTACAACACTGATGTCCGTCAGAGTGGACTGGCTCCTTGACTACAAATTCTAAAGCATTTGTAGTAGCTTTTTGGATTTTAGTAGTTATTGGATTTAGTAGTTATTTGGATTTTAAATAAATATTTGAAAACGAGACTTTGACAGGTTTATTTTTTCCTCTTTGTTTTTCTTATTTACTTTGATTGTAGAGTCTTTGCGTTTTCGACTCACTTGTTGTGGAGCAAATAAAATTGCATTTATTTGGAAGGGGGAACATGAAACTGTTCTAGAACATTCATTTGAAATGTTGACTAAATATGGTTTGTTAATAAAACCAGCCAGCAAGGGGCCATTACTAAACACGACTATCTATTAACATGAGATAAATTCCACCTGCAAGGTTTCCTTTTAGGAGAGGGTCGCTCAAGTCCTCCGTCCTAGGTGGTTGCTAATTCCATAGAGAAGCAGGCTCGGGGGGCCGGCGCCCGGCGGTAGGGTGCCCTGCAGCCTGGGCCCCAAGGTGCTCGCAGCCCATGCAAAGCCACCCAGAGCCTCGCCGCACCTGCATCCTGCCTTGGTCTCCGTGCAGTGTGTCACACCGGTCACACCTGCTGTGGCCGTCACAGTCCCAGGCAATTGATGCCCTTTTTTTTTTTTTTAATTAAAAAAAAATCTCCTGGCTGCATATCATCAAGAAAAACAACATTGTTTTCAGGGTCTCTTATCTCTCCACTCCCAAATATCCTGTTTCTTCGGGCTGGGCAGCCAGGACCAATAGAAACCTCTTCCTGCCATTGGCTGACTTCATTTCCCAGACTTAGCACAATCTCATCCGCTCTAAACAACCTCATCAAAACTACTTTCTGGTCAGAGAGAAGCAATAATTATTATTAACATTTATTAACGATCAATAAACTTGATTGCATTATGGCCAGCACTATTAAGGTAAGGAAAGGGTTCCTTTTAATTTGACAAAATCTTGTTCTTGTTACTCTTTTCTTTGGTTTCCTTTATCAAGGCAGATAAGTCAGGGTTGGGCAACACCCCCACTGCCACAATAGAGGACAACAAGATTTCCTTTGCACTGCCTAGTAAATTTCCTTTTTCCTACTCCAACCATCCGCAAGGCTTAAAAACTTCAAACTCAGAAAAAAATTGGGTTTTCTAAATTCACTGTTGAGTGCCGTGGATTACTTTTGCAAAGCCTTTTCGGAGTGCTTCTGAATTTTCAGATTCTTTAACTATCCCTAACGGTGCCTGGACGTGTGTCTGAGAAAAGGCAGCGGACTCGGAGAGGTTGCAAGGCAGGGGAAAGGAAAAGATGGGCTTGTCAATGATGAACTTTTGGAGGTTCTTCAGTGACTCCTTAGCATCAGGGATGCCAGCCAGTCCCCGTGGAAATGCAGAGATACTCGGCAAGTGGCTGTTGGTAATGGGACATGCAAATATTGACTTGATTTGTGGGACCTCCATGCCAAGGACTAAGCGTTCTCATGTAACTCAAATGGTGGTAATTTTGGTTTGTTCTGTTCTCTGTTTGTCTTTAATAAAATACCTACTCCTCTGCGCACCGTGAGTAAGATTTCTTCCTAGTGATGTTGGGTTTGCGGGGATTGGAAAGCAATGGCCTGTTGGTTCTCTGCTGTGGGGTGTTGGGTCTGATGTGTTTTCTTGCAAATGTTTCTAGGAGTTAGCATATAGAGACTAATGTCGAGGTAACTCTGTGTAGGTGGAAACCTAAATATGGCCAAATTCCTGGAAATGAACCCAATTTAATGGTAAATGCAAGACAGTGGTATGCGGTCTATGAGGTGATGGTCTGTTAAGATATTTTCAAGGCCACCATACCTTGGTGACATTTGTAGAAATGAGAAAAATCAGAAGCAAAAGCTAACGCTGAGCGGAGGCCAAGGCAAGCTGTGTTTGTTGCATGCCTTTAGTTTTGCTGCTTAAAGGTGAGGAGCGTTCGGTTGTGTTTTTATCAGGGGTTTCAGTTAGTTGGAAAGCTCATGAAAATGGAAGTTAGCCCAGAATTGGACCAAGGCATTTTCAAAACTCTTCTTTGGTTTGGTATTTTCGTACTTTGAAATGTCTGTATTATAGGATTTGACGAACATGCCCCATATAAACTATGTTTCAGAAGTTCTGTTCAGTGTTTTTTTTTTTTTTTTTTTTTTGCTCAAGGTATGTTTTATTTCTCGAGCTGTGTTCAATAGTATTTTAAAAATTCATGTACCAAGGACTTTCACCTTATAGAGATTTTTCTTTTCTTGGCTTCAAGGATTGGAGTCTGCTGAAATATAGCTGTAATAGAAAGGAATTTTAAAATTGGGGGTTTAATGTGATCCACTTTCAGCTACACAAGTAGAAATTACTTGATTTTTATAACTGAAAATGCTACCCTTTTGTTCTTATGTTCACTCTTATTTATATCTGTATTTCATAACAATTAAATGAAATATTCTTTCTAAATCTTGAATAGCTTTAGTACAATCTTACGTGTTTTTTTTTTCCCTACAAAATGCATTGAAAAGGACATTGAAATAACAGACTATCCTTTAGAAGGTCGGGGACATTTTGCAGAACATACTAATGTGTTAAAAAATACATGTTTGTGAAAATATGAAGTTAGTTTTGAAGTTTGAATGTTTTGTGATTTTCTGAATAAATATGGGGAAATAGTTTACGCTTGTCTAGAATACTGTGCTTGGTTTCACATTGTATTACACTGTATTCTATGTATATTATGTATATCCCAAGTGAACCTTTAAAATGACTTCCAGTGAATTTTTTAAAAATCCTCTGTTAAAAGAGTCCCTCTTTATAGGTAACTTCCTTTAAGATATGTTTCTGGTAGGTTTCCTGGGTAAAGTAATGAGATGATTTTACAGCCTTGTTTATAGAGTGGAAAAAGGAGGTCCTGAGTTTGATGACTGCAGTTTTAATTATGTTAGTGCAAAGCTCAAATTAGCATAGGGAAAATTATGGCTGTCCACTGGAATTAGGAAACAGAACCTCATACAGACAATGCCCAGTCTCAAATGCCCTCTGTTTCTCGTTGTTTCAGCAAATAAACCAATTAGTCGATTAGGTATCAGATGCTCTGAATTTGTTAAGTTGGTACTTCACATCTGAGTGGCATTTTTTTTGTGTGTGTGTTAATATTTGTAAGATCCTCAGAAACACTATGGAAAGCTAAATATTCCTATCCAGTCTTTGTGATTCTCACCATCATTTTCCCTTGCTAATTTGAAATTGGGAACAAAATGGTTTGCTTGGAAGAAGTAAGGGAGTTCTAGGGGCTTCTGTGAGAGAGCCCGTTTATCTCTAAGGCTCCCTGGAATTTAAGGTCAGGTTGAGAGTTCTAATGAAAACGTGGGAGCTGCAAAGCTGGGGTCCCTGTATGCAAACGATCCTCAGATCAGTGTTGGTGCTCCCCCCGGGCGTCTGTGCCATCTGACAATACCGAGAGGTGCTCCACACCACCTACCCCACCTTCCCTAGAAAATAACACAGTGTCTGTCCACAGACTCCAAAGAGCCTGCTGCTGTCCTTGAAACTTAATTGCACTTCAGTTAGGAGTTTTAGTTCAGTTCTCTGAAGACTTCCCTGATCCTTTTTATTTCAATGCCATCTACCATTTGGGAAGTTCGCAGAAGCCTCCAGTCTGTCCTACAATAATGCTTCCAGCGTGTGCGGGGAGATGCCTAACATTACAACAGAGATGCGTTTCTGTCCTTGGGCCCTTTAGAGCATCCGTGCACCCCAGGTTGCCAGCCTTGATCCTAGAGTTTAAGGATCCTTAACCTTTAAAATGGAGCCGTGGAAGATTCTCCCTTGTCACGGAGATCTGACACTGAAGAGCCCGGAGAGAGCAGACATGGGCAGCGGCGTGAGCGGAGAGCGGCTCAGGGCCAGACAGGATGTGGAAAGTTACTAACAGGCTCGGTGGAGAGGTGAGGGCACACGGGACTGCTCCGGTGACTTGCCAGCAGAAATGGCTTTCCTCCAACTAACAGAGGTTGGAGGTTTGAGGATAATTGAAACGGAGTGATGGGAGTTGGCTTTATTAATTTAAAAACATACAGCATGTTCTATCTGGTCATGCTTGCCTATGGCAGGTACTCACTGGGTGTTTGGCATCATATGTGAAGGAAACCTATTAAAGCTAAGAGGTAGACGAAGGAAGTTAACCTCCCCGTAGGATTCTGATGGGTGTGACTGATGAGTTTCATAGCTGCAGACAGAGGATTTTTCATCAGCTCACCCACTTAACTTAAGCAACTGAAGTTGCTTCGTTCCTTGTTACTCTGGGGCAATTCTGTGGAAAGAAGGCCAAGTGCAAAATAAATGCTGCTGTCCTGCTGTGTGTGTGTGTGTGTCTGTGTCATCCCAGAGTAGGGCCCGAGTTTCTGTCCTTGCCCAAAAGTGGCTTTATGGGTCATTATCTTAAAAAGACTTGCTGCTTCCACTCACAGGCAGCTCTCTGACCCAGACTGCGCTCTGTGATGCGGCCCGCTCTCCCGGAGCACTCTGCGTGTACGTGTGTGTGTGCATGTGTGCGTGTGTGTCTGTGTGCGTGTGCACCCGTGCCCGCTTCCAGGGTCCACGGACTCAGTGCCTGAGGATAGCAGGACTGGGAACAACTACGTTTGTGGATATTTTTTCCCCATTGAATACACTGCAGGACTACAGTGCTCTCAGGGAACATTCTGAAATAGAACCGTTCCCAAATTATATTTTCTTTAATGTGATTATTTCATTAAATGTTTGTTTACAAAACAGGCCTTTATTTAAATGCATGCACGTGCACACACACACACACACACACACACACACTTGTTAAAGTGTACATAAAACATAAATAAGACAATTCCTGATGTCCTCAGGAACAGATGACTTCTGCCATTTAGAATGGCAGAATAGGACTCCCTCTGTGGAAGTGGAGACCCAAAGCAGTTATTGGCATCCCAGTACCTTGGCACATGTATTGATTTAACAGCTGATACATAGGAAAATCTTAATACGAGAGGCCACGGGGAAGCCGTACCTATAAGTGTCTTTGAGATGTGAAGTCTCAGAGAAGGGGATTTTACAGGGACCGTCTCCAGGTCTTTCCTGTGTTTGGCGGCATGCTCTGCTTTGGGAGGGTCTTTTCTCAGAGCTAGTGAATACCTCAAATGCTGCAGGAGACCATCCTCTCCTTTTGCTTGACAGGATATGGGAGAACGTCCCCCTGCCCTGGGGACTCTGTCAGATCAGCCCTGAGAGTGTTTCTCTTATTTTATGGGACCACAGACTCACCTGCATTCAAATCCTTATTAGTCTCGTGACCCTGGGCAAAGTACCTAACCTGTTTGACCTCAGTTTCCTCACCTGTAAAATGGGACCGTAATGGCTATATCCTGTCTTGTGCTGGTGCTCAGTGAATGGCAGATGCCATCAGACACTCCAAGTTGATTTAACCCTCCCTAGTACGTCGCATCGTCTTTCTGGCTCTGCTCTTCATGCCGTCTGCATTCCCCTGCTCCAGCTGGGAAGCCCACAGCCACACACTCTGTGCTCATGTGTGGCCTCCCATGCCCTGGGCCGGGCACAGCTGGGCCTGGGCGGCCACAAGACAGGGCATGTGGGAGGAGGGAGTTTGAGTAGGTCCTCATGTGAAGGTGGCAGGGCAGGTAGCTGCATGTGGGCCGGCAGAGCATCCGGGGTCGTTCCAGGTGACGCTGGCCAGAGGGCTGGCTCGGACCTGCTCTGGGAGCCGCGGCTGTGGAAGGGGGGCAGATGCCTCTCTGGACGCCTCCACTGTCCTGCCTAGCCATTCATTTTAAGGACATGTATCTTGTTCCTTTGTACAAATTATAAACTTGAAAGATTGTTACCATGGAGAAAATTTCTAAAAAAATCATTACAAAGTCAGTGTGAATTGTCCCAAATCCTAACAAGCCAGAGAAAACTATTACGTTAATGCTCGCCAAGTGTCTGGCCGCTGTCTCTGTCTGTCCTTCCGTCCCTGACGTCTGTCCTGCTCTTCTCAGCTGACAGTATTTTACAGACCTATCCCCACATCACTAGAAATTTTCAATAAGCAGAATTTTTATGCTTCGCTATAGTCCGTCTGAAATAAGATTTATGATTTTTATAACCAACACCCGTTGCAGGAAATGATGCTGCTTGCAAGTTTCCACTGATTACCTTGCGGTGCACCCGCTATCTAATTTTTAAAAATTCTTTTTATTAGCATTGGTGCTTAGAAAGTAATTATTGGGCCAATGGGCATGTGTATTTTTAACGTCTTGCCAAATTTAAATATTTTCCAACTTAAAAAAAATAATTGTCAATTTACCCTCTGGAAGGGCTGTAGTAACTCCCGCTTCTTCTAGCCACGTGCGAGGCCAGCCCCACGCTGAACCACAGCAACTCTGCACATCTCAGTCTTTAAATCTTTGCCATTCTGACAGGCAAGAATGGTATCTCACTTTTACTTGTGATTCTTTAATTTTAGTATTTCATTACTTTTTTTGTTTATTTGTTTGTTGTAAACCTATTTTAACTAGTGGTCCATTGTGACCTCTGAGGGTTTTTTTTTTTCTTTTTCTTTTGTCTTATTCATACTTTTATTCCCTGTTTGGTCTAACTTACTGTCCACATATTTCCCCTGTTGAGCTTGGTGGAGACATGTTTTATAAAGTTTAAGATCAATCCTCATCTGTCCGCACACGGTCCTACTCTTAGTTTTCTGTATGTTGGTACATTCACCCAGCTTGGCTTGTGCCTGTCTGTGATGTGAAGGCTTCATGTCCACCCGCCGAAGTCACAGAGCCTGTTTCCAGCGATACCCTGTCCACCTCTTCTGTGTCCTCACCAATGGCTGGCAAAGTGTAGAGGGTCAATAAATACTTCATAACATAAATGTTAATTAAAATTCTTTGAAGTCATAAAGAGGAAGTTAAGATATCAAAGTAATATAATCATTATTGTAGATTTCAAACAGAAGTCTCTTGCCTTTAGAGATATTTCTCCTGGTAAAGTAAAATTAATTAAAGGGACTTAAATTGATGTTTAAAAAAGCAGAGAAAAATACTTTGAAAAATGTGGCTGTAGGTAGTGTCTTGAATTCATAATCCAAACTGACATCATCCTAATAACTGCTTGTCACATGCCAGGCCCTGAGCTAAACTCTCACATCATCTCATGTGGTCCTCGTAGAAACCTGGGCCCTGCTGCCTTCGTACAGATAAGGACGGAGGGTTGGACAAGCTGAGCCAAGTACAAGTCCCACAAATCTGTCTTTCCTCTCTCTATCATCATATGATCTCTCTTCCTGCTATTTGCCCTGTCCCCAAATAATAAGTTACTGTACAGAGAAAACATGATGTATTAAGTGACGTGGTAGCACATTAGATAATTTGGTCATGAAAATGATTATAACTAGCTACTTTATGTTTTCCACTCTTGCATGAAAAATCCCCCAGGCAACAGCGATTATGCTCTAGGAGGCTAATCAAAATAAAGTGCTGGAAAATTCGAGAGCTAAAACTCTAGCACTCCATTCTCTATTTGCTTGGTGACAAGAATTCTTTCCATATTTGGCCATATCCAAGGGGCAGTGGTTCCAGATTCCAGATCAGCTGCTGATTTGAATTTCCTCGCCCTAAGTATCAACTTCCTTGCTCTCGTCTTGGGCGTCGATGATGAAAACGCAGGTCAGAGTTTTCCGTGAGGCTTTACCAAGTCTTTCGGCGGGGGGCTCGTGGAATTAAACCCTGGGAGGAACCGTCATCTGCTGTTGCGCACAGATAAGTGCCGAGACATTTCAAAAGGGAACGATTTATTTTTAAAGTGCCACATTGGAATCCAATCATAACATTAACATCAGGGCTGTTACTTCAAACACTTTTGTTAGAAACAATGCATGTTGAAATTTTGAAAATATAATAAAGGACATCATGCAAAGATCCTGCGCTCTTGTGGTGAACACATTCCACTTTGAAATCATTCCACCTCAGTGATCTAAACTCTCCTTTGCCGTCGTGACATTATACTATAGCCAACAGTACATTGATTTTTTTTTTTAAATTTAATGAGTATTGACACAGAGCCAGCACCGGAAAAAAGGCTCCCCTCCCCCAACCCGCCACCACTTTCCTCCAAGGCCACTTATTCAAATCTTCAACCAACAGTGAATTTATCATCTCCATCCTCCTTGGGCCCCACTGGGGTTTTCTGGGTCTTACTTTTTAGAGTTGACAGTGTGTATGTGACGTTCACCTTTGAGGAAGAAGAAACTGTTGAAACAACACTTCGGAATCTGTCAACACAGTTAGTTTGTGTCTCAATTTGAGGTAGATTTCCCAAGATGTTGCTCCAAGCTAAAAAAGTATGTGGTTTTATATTGCATAGGTCTCCCTGGATCACATCATGTGAATGTGTTACCTGACATTCCGCAGAGCATCAGAAGCATGAAGGTTAACAAGGAGAGCACAGCCCATGCTGCCCTTTTGCCCAGAGAGGCACTTGATGCTGTCTGGTTCTTCATGGCATCCTCTGTGGGCAAAGGATTGGTCTTGTCTTCCGTGCAGGGGACGGGAGGCAGGGATGGAGTCTCTGGCAGGGGAAGTGGAACAGGCCAGTCTGGGAGGTGGCAGCCTGGGGCTTCAGGTTGATGTTGTGGGTCTTTGGCAGGTAAATTCACCCTCCTGGCCCGAGTTCTGTTACGGGGAGATGGAGATGGTTTGCACAGCCTCCGCCTCCCTGGTGTTCGATGGCTCCGCTGCTGTCAGAACCACAGGGAGTTGGCACAGTGGCCCCATCGCATCTCGGAGGTGGGGAGGAGGCCTGGGCATGGTTGGGGGAGGGGTGGCTCCCAGCGGGCTTTTTGGGTTCAAACTCTAGGTGTTGTACTTCCTGGACATTTCACCTTTGACAGGTCCTAGCCTCACAGTAGCTCTGCTTTTCCATCTGTAAAACGGCGAGAGCAGCTCTTTCTGCTTCACAGGGTGATGGTGAGACTCCTGGCGCTGGGAGAGCTCAGAACTGTATTCAACACATACGAGCTTCTTAATGAATGCTAGCTAATTTTACTATTCATTCGAGCCCAGATAAATTTTCCTTTTGGGACTAAAATCAGGGAATCCATGAAAAGCTTTTTTTTTTTTTCAATTTTCTGTGAATTGGTGTTTTTTTCCTTCAAGTAGCCAATTTGTCCATTTCCCCCCAACTAGCATGTTCTTTTATCTTTCTTATGAATAAGACTCTGACAGACACAGGGAGCTCCCGCTTACTCGCAAGTGCTCTATCTGCAGGGGCCGTTGCTTGGAACGGGGCTAACCACGGCCTGCGTTTGCTGACGCCGTGCACACAGGTTCTGGGAGGGGACTTGGGGCCCCGCTCCCTCTGCTCCTCTCTGCCCGCTACTCTCCCTCCTGCCGCCGCTGCCCACCCCGGACGAGTTTGAAGACCGTAAAGAACAGCAGTGACAATGAGGGGGACCCTCCCAAGCCTCTCGAATGCTCAGGGCCCCTTCCTGGACCTGTTTTCATTCACTGCAAGCTTCCTCTCACGGGCGCCTGATCATCTCCCTCACGCCGGGGAAATCTGGGACAGGCAGGCTCACAGCTCTTCATCCAGCAGTAAGAAATGGAGAGGACGGTTAGCAGGAGGCTCAGCCTGCGCCAGGGGAAGCCACCAAACGCAGGAGCTACACGTCTGCTTCTGAGTTCGACCATTTCGCTTCACCTTTACCAACTCCTAGAACTGGGAACATGTCTATATTCACATAAAAAGTAAGAATATTGTCCAAGGTCGAATATAAGTGACTTTGTGAGTTATTTTACTTTCTGAATTAGCCATTCCACCAATGTGAACTAACATGGATAGTTTTGTTGGCTTTACCTTCCTTTTAAGCCAAAGAGCATGGACTCGGTTAAGTCTGTGTTAAGCCTAGAAGAAAAGAAATAAAATTTACTCTGCCAAGGTAACATTCTAGTGAAGAAACTGCCCTTTTGTTTCTTGTTCACCCCTGCGAGGGCCCCTCCCTCTGTCCTACCCTAAAAGCTGTTCCCATTGACTCACTATCGGAATCACACGTCTCTTGTAGCCAGTTTTGATAAGAAGCTGGTTATAAAATAAATGCACCGTTTTTTTTTTCTTTTTAAACCTTGTTCCCTGGAGATGGAAAACATCTTTTTTTAGATCACATGTTTACTGCTTTGGTAAACAGTAAAATGCTGCTACAGCAATTACCTTGAGGATAAAGGGTTTGTAGACAGATACTTCCTGCGTTCACTTCCTACCCAGATAGCCAGCCCAACCAGAGAGCGCCGGCCCAGGAAAGCCTCCCGGGGGACTTCCTCCCATGAATGCCTGGTTCGTTCTTCATCATCTCCTCCCCAACGGGAATGAGCCTGTCACTCCAGATACTCTAAGAGAATTCTCTGTCTTGAAGCTGGTGAAATATGAAGTTTCTAAAGTCATGATTTATTCTCTTTATTCTCATCCTTGGCGTAATCTGCTTGCTGGTTTTAAGATGATGAGTATGGACCAGACTAGACATGTCTATGGAAAACGATCTGTGAGTCTAATGCTTTGGTATCTGGTGGAAAACAGGTATATCTCAGATTCAGCTGAAGGCCTTTTCTGTAGTTAGTTAATGGAAAGGTCATCTTAGATTTTGCTTTCTTTAGGCAAACAGAGATCCCCAGATTTAGGTACAAAAATCTGGGCTCACAGATTGTTCTTTTCGCTGATTTTACACCAGTTGTTAAATTCCAACAAATGCATTGTTTAGGTCCTTTGAACCGAAGCAAATAAAAGCACAGTGCACAGACACCGAACAATAGGGAATCATCAGTTACCCATCTGCAGGGTAACTGCAGATACATCCTTACCGACTGGCCCCTTTGTAGGAAAGAAAAAATACAGCAAGTCAACAAACAATAACACCGAACAATAAACGAAGCAAAATAAATAGCACCCGAGAGCCCTTCAACTCAAGTACTGGCAAAGCACCAAGGAGTGATGTTTACACGCTCCAAACGTGGATGGAAACCTACCGCTCCACCCAGATCTCCTGCAGGTCCTTCAAATAATCAGAAAACTGAGCAGCCATTCACTGCTGGGTCACGTCTTGGTGAAGTACCTCCTTTGGTGATCAGAAAACGCCTGTGAGCTTCGCATTGCTGTGGAGAAGAAGACAGTGTCTCTGCCTGGCCACAGAGCCCCTAATTGTCAGTGACTGCCAGCTTGGGGGCAGAGACTGCATGTGGCCCTGAGAAGCTGCCAGCCATGGTTATATGTTGCTATGTCTCATGAAGACGTTAATGTATCACTAAGCTTTTGTCCACACAGTCACTCAATGGAATTGAAATGAAATTGCCCAACGAGATATTTTTCCATTGGAGATTAATTTCTTTACATACTTTTGCTTATCCTCTTGGAAGACAATGCTATGTAAAGTCTCACTATCTGGCTGTTGGAATGAAGACTGCTTTCTTCCTCTGCCTTTGTTACCCTAAACGGTTCTTGTACAGACGTGTAACCTTTTACCGAAACTCCACGCAGCATCTTCCAACGTGCTTCCTTGCACATGCTACCTCCTGACACTTCTGCTTCTATGCAAGATGACTTTCCTGGTCTCCTGGGTCTGTCTTGGTTCCTGGGTCACAGCTGGGTGATGCCGGTGCAGGACCAGAGAGCAGGTAGACTCATCTTTGACACCTGGTGGACTGGCAGCCCCAAGTGGCATCTTCTCTGAAGGTCACCTTTGCCTGGCACCAGGATTGGTTTTGTTCATTTGTTTTGTGTTGTTTAGCCTGTAGCAAATACAGGTTCCATATATCCATGGAATAATGTATCATTGAAACAACAACAATAATAAAAACTTTGTTCTTTTTTTCCCATTTCCAAAACAGTTATTATAGGAGATTAGAAAATAAAAAAATTAGAAAGGGAAATCAAAATAACTGATATGAGACTATTAAGGTTCTGTTAATAATTGATTCTTTTTTGATTTTTTGGGCTTTTCTCCCTGTGCACTGATGTATTCTCTAAAAAGAATAATAACATTTGAGAAATCAAACTCATTTTTAATAGCACTTTTCTATTCATTTCATTTTTTTTGAACTTTTTAGGATTTAGAAATTAAGTCCCTTTGTCCCTTCTTAAGGACCCAGTTTCTTAGCATGGAGCAGATCCGGACTGCCCAGGGACAGGTCCTAGTTCCACCATCCCCTGGCAAGGTTGCTTCACTTCTCTGTGCCTCATTTCCTCATCTGTAGAATGGATTCAGTAATGATAATAACACCTGCTTCTTGGTAGTGTTGCAGGGATTGAAGAGCTTAATACATGCATGTGCTTTGAACAGTAATGTGATTCAGTGCACAAAAAATATCCGCTGCAGGCCAGGTGTGGTAGCATGCACCTGTAGTCCCAGCTACTCAGGAGGCTGAGGCAGGAGGGTTGCTTGAGCTAAGGAGTTAGAGGCCAGCCTGGGCAGCATAGCAAGACCTCATCTCATAAAAAAATAATAAAGAAAAAGTTAGCGGTTGTGATCTCTTATTGGTTACTCATCCTAGTCTCTGTCTTATTTAATTTACTCTCTTATTTGGTTTTTCTGAAGTAATCAATTATCTTTCTTGATTGTGTTGTTTCCAGTGTTTGTCTTTGGAAAGGAATCCTCCAATACACTTTAGGTATTTATAGCTTCGTTTAAAGGGATGAAAGTGTTTTCCGGTACAGTCATGCGTCGCCACAACAGGATGAGTTCTGAGAAATGTGCATTATTAGGTGATTTCGTCATTGTGCAAACATCACAGAGTGTACTTACCCAAACCTAGATGGTATAACCTACTGCGTGCGTAGGCTGTATGGTGCGACCTGTTGCTATGAGGATATACAACCTGCACGGCACGTTACTGTACTGAATACTGTGGGCAGTTGTAACAGTGGTAGGCATTTGTGTGTCTAAACATATCTAAACATAGGAAAGGTACAGTAAAAATACAGCATAAAAGACACAAAGGGTGCACCTGTATAGGGCACTTACCATGGTTGGAGCTTGCAGGACTGGAAGTTGCCCCGGGGGAGTCCGTGCGTGAGTGGGGAGTGAATGTGAAGGTCTAGGACAGCACCGTGTGCCGCTGTAGATTTTATAAACACTGTACGCTTAGGCTACACTAAATTTACTAAACATTTTTTCTTTCTTCAATACTAAGTTAACCTTAGATTACTGCAACTTTTTTACTTTATAAACTTTTCATTTTTTTTTTAACCTCTTGGCCCTTTTGTAAAAATACCTAGCTTAAAACACAAACACATTGTACAACTGTACAAAAATATTTTCTTCCTTTAGATCCTTATTCTGTTAGCTTTTGCCCATTTAACGTTTTTTTCCTTTTAAACTTCTTTTTTTTTGTTAAAAACTAAGACACAAACACACACATTAGCCCAGGCCCGCACAGGGTCAGGATCATCAATGTCGTCTTCTACCTCCACGCTGGAAGGTCTTCGGGGGCAGTAACATCCATGGAGCTGTCACGTCCAGTGATAACGATGCCTTCTTCTGGACACATCCGAAGGACCTGCCTGAGGCTCTTTAACAGTTAACATTTTTTTTTTTAAAAAAAAAGTAGGGACACACTCTAAAATAATGATAAAAAGTACAGTGTAGTAAATACGTAAACCAGTAGCATAGTCGGTTATTACCATTATCGACTATTAGGTACTGTGCATGATTGTACGTGGCAACACAGTAGGTTTGTTTGCACCAGCATCAGCACAAACGTGTGAGTAATGCCTTGTGCTGCAAAAATTATGACGCCTACAATGTCACTAGGCGATAGGAATTTTTCAGCTCTGTTATAATCTTAAGGGACCACTGTCGTATATGTCATTGTCCAAAATGTTGTTATCCGGCACCTGACTGTTCACTTCTTGCTTCCTTCTCATGCTATTCCTTTGAGGATAGTGGAGAAAACGTAACAGAGTCACAGTCGTTTGTCCAGTTAATGGCCCACACAGCATGTTAACCAAACTTTCAGCAGCTGAACTCAGTTGCATATTCGTGAGCCCAGAAAACCAATGGTTTTCATAATTCAAAGATGGGGGAATGAAAGATGTCCATGGTTTCCTCCCTAGCCTTATTCTCTGGCTGAGGTCATTGCAAAAAAGGATGCATTTGTGCAGTGGGGAGGGACAGCTGGTCTCTGGAGTTGGACTAGAGGTTAAGGAGTCAAGCCCTGTTGTGAACAACTGCTCGAGCTGGTGCATTCTTTAGAGGAGCTGAGCAGGCACCTGCTGAATTATCCAGCGTGGTGAATGTCCGTGATTAAGAGTCTACGGAACTCCATGCGAGACCAGAAAGTCTCAAGACATTGGTTGTTGAAGTGCCATGCCTTGAGTTATATGGCTGTCGTCATGTGACCGTTTACTGGTGATGGTCATGTCTGGTGAGAAGCAGGTCCTCAGTAAATGTCTGTTCAGTCGATGAGTGAATAACTGCCTGAATGACAAATGCAGGAGTGAGCGCGTGAATCAGTGAGGTGGTACCTTAGAACATTTCATTTTTTTATATCATGGAAGATGGAGTCCATTTTTATTTTTTCCAGATGGATATATAACTCTAATGTACCACTTACTTTTTTTTAAAAAAGTAAGTGGTACATTTTTAAAAAATCCATAATTTTCCCAAAAAATGGTTTAAACTATAACTTTTGTAATTTATTTTTTAAAAATTTTTACTGTATGTATTTAAGGTTCACAACATGATGTTGGGATATACATATAGATAGTGATGAGATTGCTACAGCGAACAAATTAACATATCCAGCATCTCACATAGTTTCACGTTTGTGTGTGTGTGTGACTCTTTTTAGCAAAAATCCTAAGTACAGTACAGTATTATTAAGTACATCCCTCATGTTGTACATTATTGAGCCTGTATCTGTAGGCTCAATTTGCTATTTTGTATCCTGTCATCCACGTCTTCCCATTCACCAACTCACCTTTTTTTTTTTAAAATAGATTTCACATAAAAGTGAGATCATGCGGTATTTCAGTGTTTGTCTTTGTGTGTCTGGCTTGTTTCACTTAGCATAACATCCTCCAGATCCATCCATGTTGTGGGAAATGGTAGAATCTCCCTCTTTTCTAAAGCTAAATGACATTCCATTTTGTATGTATATAACACAGTTTTTTGTTAATAAAATCTCTTCATCCCTTAATGGACACTTAGGTTGTTTACATAACTTGGCTATTGTGAATACTGCTGTGGATAGTTTCATGAGATAGTTTTCCTTTCCTTTGGTTAAACACTCAGAAAAGGGATTGCTGGGCCATATAGTTCTATTTTTGATTTCTTTAGGAACCTGTATACTTTCCAGAATGTCTGCGCCATCCTACGTTCCCACTAACAGCGTGCACTCATTCCCTTTTCTCCACGCCCTCACCAGCTTTGCTGTCTCTTGTCTTTTTGATAATAACCATTCTAACAGGTGCAAGGTGACATCTCACTGTGGTTTTGATTTGCATTTCCCTGATGATTAGTGATGTCAAGAATCTTTCATGTACCTGTTGGACAATTTTGTTTCTTTTTTGGAAAAATGTCTATTCACGTTCTTTGCCCGTGTTTGGGAAGGTGGGATGAACACGGACAGCCCGGGATCAAGTGAGTGCTGCTGATGCGTGCTGTCTCTTCTGGGCCACCGATGGAAATGTTTCCACTTGAAAATTAAAAGGAGAAATACAGTTTCTAGGCAACTCATAGCTTGCATTTAATTATGTGACACTTGTCTTGATGAGGCAGAACCAAACACCACTTTCACTTTTATTGAGTGGCAACACCTACCAGTATTTTTCCAGGGTTTGCTTTGGGTCATCTAAATGTTCAACTATTGCAATTCATTACACAAAAAATCTTTCTGGGCATGAACTAATGGAAAGTTGTATTTAATGGTCTATTATGGGACCATTCATTTTTCTTCTTTTGTTATTGTAGTCACTCTTTTGAAATTTCAATGAAACTGTTAACGATCTGAAATACCTATGCTAGTTTCCAATGTACTAGTTCGTGTTGAAAGTTTATATATTTACTGGAATGAGGCAGATTACAATGTAGTACTTACTACATAAATAACATCTGCAATGGATATGATGTAGCATAATGTTTTCATCAATAGGTAAGTTTTTTGTATTCAATTGCAAGATGATCTGCTTTATAATAAAGATTAATTTTAATAGCAAGTAACAACCAGATTATTTAAACCTGATAATAAAATTGGATTCTCTACTTAAATTTTAAAGTTAGCAAGCATGGCATTAAACTTAGGGAGCCTTCCTGGTTAAAATATTATATATAAGCCAATGAAAATGTGATCTTTCATAAGATCAAAAGTATTCTATTATCTTCTTAAGATTTTTTTTAATGAACTTCCTTTTAATCTGATAACTTAAGAATTTATCTCACCATTGTTTCCATAGTGCCATTGTTTCCAAGTGCTACTCCATAAATGTGTGCTGAATGAATGAATGAATGAATGATCAAATGTATACTGGAATCTTTCCCTAAGTGAAGCATGTACTTGCCAGTATATGTGATTAAAAGAAATCTGACTTGGTCCCTCTCCTAACAGAAACTATAATCTAGTTTTTAAGGGGTCAAAGAAAAGGAAATGACTTTTATTTGCAAGTCAAAATGTTGGCAGAAACTTGATTGGTCATCTAGGATTTCATTGTTTCTCAACCTAATTGCACTTTGGATCAGTACACTCTTAATTGCCTTTAGGATAATTAAAAGGAAGTCCTATGAGAGCTAGGATTTTTTTTTTTGGAGGAGTGAGTACGCATGAAACCATCACAATTTGACTAATTTGCCCATAAATGTTGGTTGGAAAATATACTAAGGAAATTAGATTTTAATTTCCATTAGTTTTTTTTTTTTAACTTTTAACATTATTTTCAAACAAATAAAACTTGGAGAGATGTTTGTCAAAACACATCCCCCCGTGATAATTTCCATTAGAATGTGAATTTGACACGTTTCCCCCAGTGGTACTAGAGCCAGATTTTCCTAACCAAAAAAAAAACCAAAAAAAAAACAGGGCATGGGCGAGTAAAAGAGTTTACTTGAAAAATTTTGCAAAAATTGTATTATTTTGAAAACTGCAGGCTATCTGGTCACTGCAACAGAGGGAAGGAACTTAATTCTTGGTGTAAACTTCAGTGCTTTTGAAAATCTCACTAACTCTAGAAGGCAAAAAAAGGGGGGGCATATAATCCCCCCAAATGGCAAAATTTTTGATAAAAAGAGCATCCACAAGTAGTGTTCTAGTTTCCCAGGGCAACACTAACATATGACTGCAGCTTGGTGGCTTGAAATAACAGAAATTTCTTCTCTTACAGTTTAGGGGGCAGAAGTCCAAAATGAAGGTGTTGGCTAGGTAGGTTTCTTCTGGAGGCTCGGGGTGGGGGTCTGTTCCATGCCTCTCTTGGTTTCTGGTGGTTACCCACAATCCTTGTGTTCCTTGGCTTGTGCAGTAGTGCCCCCTTTCCAGGGTTTCTGACATTTTCAACCACCGTCCAAAAATAGTAAATGGAAAATTCTAGAAATAAACAATTCACAGGTTTTAAGCTGTGCACTGTTCTGAGTAGCATGATGAAATCTCAGGCCGTCCTAGTCCATCCCCTCGGGGACACGAACCTCCCTTTGTTCACGTTTCCGTGCTCTGGACAGTCCCGGCCTGTTTGTCACTTAGCAGCCGTCTGTCTGCCCGACTGTCATGCTATCAAAGTGCTTGTGCTCAGGTAGCCCTTATTTACTTGATAATGGCCCCAAAGCATGAGGATAGTGATGCCAGTGATTCAGGTATGCCAAAGAGAAGCCATAGAGCGCTTCCTTTCAGTGAAAAGGCGAAAGTTCTCTACTTACAAGGAAAGAAAAGGTCATATGCTGAGGTTGCTAGCATCTACAGTAAGAACCAATCCATCAGCTTGTGAAGGAAGGGAAAGAAATCTGTGCTCATTTTGTTGTTACCCCTCAAACCGCAAAGGTTACGACCACAGTGCATGGTAAGTGCGTAGTTAAGATGGAAAATGCATTAAATGTGTGGATGGGAGACGGGAAGAGAAATGTGTCCCCATCGATGGCAGTTGGGTTCAGTACTATCTGGAGCTGAGGCATCCGCTGGGGGTCTTAGAACACATTCCCCTCAGGTAAGGGGAGACTGGTGTAGACGCACCCATCTCTGCCTCTGCCGGTACGTGGTGATCTTCTCTGTGTCTTGCTCCGCCTCTTTGTCAGGGTGTCCTCATTGGATTGAGGGCCTACCCCAATCTAGCAGGATCTCATTTCAGTCATTAATTACATCTGCAAAGACCCTATTTTTTAAAGGTGACTTTATTTTTTTACTTTATTTTTTATTTCAAAATATTAAGGGAACACAAATATTTCTGTTACATGGATAGCTTTTGTAATGCTTAAGTCCGGGTTGTTAAGTGTGCCCCTCATCCAAATAGTGTTTACCGTATTCGTTAGGCGGGGTTTTGCCCCTCCCCTCCTCCTCCCTCTCCCCTTGTTGATTTTCAGGGATTTTTACTTCTCTCTGTGCCCATGTGTGCCCCATTGATTAGTTCCAAATTATTAGAGAGTACATGTGGTGTTTGTTTTTCCCATTCCTGAGAAACTTCACTTAGGATAATGGTCTCCAGCTGCATCCCAATTGCTGCAAATGACATTAATTCATTTCTTTTTATGGCTGAGTTGTACTCCATGATATACATGTATCACATTTTGTTAATCCACTCATGAAATGATGGGCACTTGGGTTGATTTCGGATATTTGCAATTGTGAATTTTTGTGCTGCAGTACACACTCAAGTGCAGGTGTCTTTTTGATAAAATGACTTCTTTTCCTTTGGGTAGATATTTACTAGTGAGATTGCTGGATCAAATGGTAGGTCTGCTTTTAGTTCTTTGAGAAATCTCCATACCGTTTCCCATAAAAGTTGTACTAATTTGTAGTTCCACTAACAGTGTATAAGCATTCCTTTCTCTCTGCATGCATGCCAGCATCTATTGTTTTTGGACTTTTTAGTAACAGCCCTTCTGACAGGGGTAAGGTGATATCCCATTGTGGTTTTAATTTGCATTTCCCTGATGATTAGTGATGTTGAGCATTTTTTCATATGTTTGTCTGGCCATTTGTCTATCTTCTTTTGAAAAGCTTCAATTCATGAAAGACCCTATTTCTAAGAAAGGTCATATTCTGAGGTTCCAGGTAGACATGAATCTGGGGGGGGACACTGTTTAACCCCCTATGGGTAGGGAGGAGACAAGGCGTGTCTCAGGGCGCGGCTTCTCCTCAGCATGTTGTTTCCCGTGGGAAGAGCGAGGCTCCGCTCTCTGGCAGTGCCTAACAGATCAAGTGCTGGAGCTAAGATCGCTGGTCTCGTACTTAAATATCAGTTACCTATGTGTAAACGACGTTTTAGAAGGTGTCAATACAATCAGTTTTCTTGGAAAAAAAAAACCCATAAAACTTTATAGCATGAATGTCAGCCCTTAAACACTGTTAAATCCAGCATGATAATCAAAATAAAATCACTGTAAGGCAAAATGTTTACTCTGCAAATGTTCCAGTTTCACAAGACACTGAGTACATGTTGTGGTTTCCCTTATCTCACCATTTTGCTTATTGTCAAGAAGCGCAAGAAGGTTGGGGCAGCCCACACGGCTCGTCAGAAGCCAACGGGGGAGTCTGCCGTGCAGGCAGCCAATCCCCCTCCTTCTACGCGCCCAGCCTAGACTAGTGGATGAGTGTGCTGTTTACATCGGATAAGAAATGACTCGTGTGGCTTTCTTCATCAAAGTCCTCAAGTTGAACCTCTGCAGTTCTCAGGTGGAGCTCATAAAATGGTATCATATGTTCGTAGAATTGTCGAGTACCACGATTTCATCCTTGTCTTCTGCCTTTGATATCTGCTGAGATTATATACACAGAGCGTTTAGAGCCAGAAATGTGATCTGCCCCTGGGCATTCAGGTGTTATTTGTTCTTGTGAGATGGATCAGATTCCGAGTACAAAGTTGAACTTCATCTCAGCACTGACAGTGAGGACTCTGCAAGATTGTCTTGGGAAAGAAATGCAAATTTAAATTAAGGGCCAGCTCAAGGGCTCTTGTCACATTGTCTGTGTATGCCCTTGTCTACTTCCAGTACACATGGGATCAAAAATTGGCCAGCTCGGGTGTCCGTAGTCCATTTCACCTTGCCTTGGGGTAAGACACCAAGAACCTCCCAGTGTGCCTGGGAGACTTGGACCAATGGGATCCTTTGCTTCTATCTAATCTGACTGCAAATAGGGAGATGGTGTGTATCCCTGTGATGTAGGAGTCAGTCCCACTTGCTTTACTTGTACAAATTCTGCTGGGGACAGTAAGGATTTTCTTACTGTCATCAAGGCAGGAAAGGCACAGTGAAGCCTGTAAATGCAAACCATGCAAGCAAGACCAGGATATCTTGTCGCAGGGTGCAGTAATACTTCCCCACATCACGCACGCCCTCTTCCATGCCACCGTCTCCTACTGTTATTGGGGCCAGTCTGGAGACCAGCAGGAGTGGGATATACTGTGGCAACTCAGCCTGGTTGTGTGCAAATGATGATATGATTTACCCCCTGGAGAAAGAGAAACTGGGTTCAAGGACAGATAAGATCTAATGTTAGGATGGGCTGTTTTGAGAGCTGTCTTAGGCCATCATGAAGACTGGATCAAAACCTTGAGGGAGCTAAATTTGTTTAGGACATGCTACCTGAATGTTTTCATTGTTTCCTTTTATTTTTAAAAATCTGAGTTGGAGTCACATTAACAGACAGGCTAGTTACCATAGCACATTTGTTCCCTCTTATTATGTTGTATATGTCCTTAAATATTTCTCATGTTTAAATGCTA
Source organism: Lepilemur ruficaudatus (assembly GCA_963574885.1). NCBI lineage: Eukaryota > Metazoa > Chordata > Mammalia > Primates > Lepilemuridae > Lepilemur > Lepilemur ruficaudatus. The sequence continues at coordinate 56,234 of CAUYRT010082126.1, forward strand.
GGTATGTTATGCACCCCACATTGGTTTGTAGCTACCTCTAAGTCATAGGGGCTGTCTTCTTTACCCATTTGTTGTCAGGACTACGTACGTAAACACAATCCGATGCCTCAGTGTAAAGTAATGCTAAAGAAAGCTATTGCCTAAGTGATAAGTTGAGTGACCTCAGATATTTCTCTCCACTGTTGTCAAAGTTATTTTTAACTGTAGGTTTCCTAGTAGAGTCTCTAACCACTCAGTATTTGACACGCATGTGCTGATAAAGACAGGATCACAGGCTTGTTCCTCATGAAAGCCAATGACTTCTCAGAGATAAAAAGGAAAAAAAATCTCCCTTCTGTGACCACAGCTGCATCACTCATGCCAGTGTCAGAAGAGAGAAATTGAGAGTGGGTGAGGGTCTAGCCCAGTGCAAATACTCCTACTGTTGGAAAAAGAGAGAGAGAAAAAAGAAAAAAACCATAAAACCTCAAGTTGCATCCCCATCTAGGTGTGGGTTCCTGCATGAAACCAAACTGTGCCCAGCTCCCCCAAAACTAGTGATTTTTTTAAAAAATACTCCAAGAGATTTTTTATGCCCATAACCTCAGCTCACTCAAACCAAGGCCAGAAGTTACCTGAGTTATCAGCAGAGCCATCGCCCACCTTCTCCCCCTGAGCGCGCTGCGAGCGCACAGCTGCAGAAAGAGGCCATTTACGTGGAATTCAAATCTGGTTGTTTAGTCTGTGGGGAGGAGGGAAGGATTCTGTCTCTTTAATGTTTATAACGGTTGGACAGAGCTCCCCGGGTGAAGGTTAATTGCTCTCCAGTTCGGGCAGCTCCGTGCCCAGATGGGTTATCAGGGCTGAACACTCGTTACAAGATTAATCTCGTTTCCGACAAGACTTCCCTTTCCTTCAACTGACTTTTGCACAGCCATTGGAGCTGTCATCAGCCGTTAAAAGGAGGGCGGATTACTCTGGGATACGAACGCTGGTATGTGGCGAAACAATGCAGAGCGGTGTCCTATCTCAGGGAACATCTTTAGGAGGACATATTTCAGTGGCGTTGCGAAGACGGAGGCTCATAAACAGCAGAGACAATCGGACCAGTTAGTGACCAGCCAGTGAGCGAAGGGGCTCGGTGGGAAGGAGACACAGGCAGCGGCAGCCCGGCTCTCTCTAGGCAGGACCCGGCCCTTAGGAGACAGAGCAACACTTGAGGCTTTGTTTGCTTTTGCAGATTTTTAAAAAAATTGTGCTAGGATCAGATTTTTATTCCTAAGGACCCACCTAAAAAGCACAGCACCTTCCTGTAATTCCTGGGGGCACGTCGCATCTTGTTTCATTTCAGAGGTCCCATAGATAGCATCGTGACATAGGTGCCTAAGCAGAGTAGGAGGATTTTTCTTTATTTAATAACAAGTGGCTTTATTTCTTTAGTTCGTCCAGAAATGTTCTTCCAAGAACATGGCCAAAGAGCAATGCCATTCCATTGCTTTGGGATTTGGTGTGCGGGAATCAACTCATTCGTTTATTTGCTGAAGAGTCGGCCTGGGCGCTGAGGCCCGTGTAGGGCGGGACGGACAGGCTCCCTCGGTGCTCTCAATCCGGCGGGGATGGGGACAGGGGCAGACGGACGTAGAACAGCTAAACCAAGCACAGCATGGCAGGAGGGCAGAAGCCCTAGGAAGGAACGTGACAGAGCCAGGTGGCAGGGGGACAGGGGCTCTAATTTAGAGAAGGTGGTCAGAGAAGGGCTGTCGAGCAGACAGGAAGGAAATGTGAGGACAGTGTTGTGGGTCGGGGCAGGGGGACAGCAAAGGCAAAGACCTCGAGGCGGGGACAGGCTGAGGGTGTCTAAGAACAGGACGTTCTTTTGAATCTAGTTGCACAGAGAAGGCTGTCAGAGCATCCTACCCTAAGGAGGCTCCGTTTGCTTCTGTTGCAGTCCGGTGCAGCCTTAGATGCTGGTCCCTTTCCATTAGGGATGACAAGATTGGGAAACGCCTCTTGGCCCCGGGCTACTGATGAAACGGGGTGCCCTGTTCAGGAGACGAGAGTTAAAGGCACAGGGAAAAATTTACATTATTTAGGTTCCTTCCCTTCCCCTTTCATCCTGTCTTGTCAACCTTGCGTCTGTTCATGGGCTGGGCCAGCTTTCTGTATTCTCTGGTTTCCTCTTTTTTGGATGTGCTTTTGCGGCCGTTTCCATCCTAGGCCGTTTGTGTGATGCAGTATGGTCAGTGGTTACACACATTGGCTTTGGACCCAGGCGGCTGGCTTAGAATTCTGGCACTTACTAGCAAGATGCTCTAGGCAACTGATTTGATTTGCGGAGCCTTAGTTTCCTCATCTTTAAAATGGGCGTAGTAGTAGCTCCTACTTTAAAAGGCTAATGCGCAGGTTAGGTGCTTTCATTCACATAGGCCTTTCTCATAGAACCGTCCACAGTGTGGTCATGTCACTAATATTAGCTGTGGTCATGATGAAGATCCTATATTGTCCACAGTGTTTCCCTTAATTAGATCCATCCATTTCACTGAGAAAAGTAGGTAAAATATCATTAGAGACATTTTTGTTGGCTAGAGACTTCTTATCACAATTTTTTTCTCCAAAAAAATAAAAAAACCAATCAAGCCAAGTCTTTCATGTCACCCTGTTTCTTTACTCTGAGAACAAGGGATACGTAGTCACCACCTTCCACACAGGCATCTCTTGACTTTTTGATGACCTTTTCAGAGCAAGTGCTGTGTCTATCCTGCAGGGTATCATGTGGCCTAGTGAGGTTTTTAAATCCACAAAAAGCACATGATTTTCAAGGCAAAAAACTGAGGAAGACAGGAGAGGCAGGGTGGAAGTTTGAGTCTTTGGTACAGTGTCTCTTCTGGGCCTTTGTGTCACCAAGGGGTGGAAGGACATGCCCTTCCGGGGCACCCATCAGGGTCTGCAGCCTGGGACAAGAGGATCGTGTATCACAAAGGTGCTCAGTCCGTCGCCTGTAGGGGCTGCACCCAGTGAGATCCAGGCTCCGCACGCCCTCTCCTTTCTCGGTTTTCCTGCTGAGAAGCTCGCCATTTCCCGTCTGCGAGTTCTCCTAGGGAATGTACAAGCAGTGAGTGCTCTGGGAGGGTGGAGTCCGGCGAACCCACAGGAAGTCCCCAGACATGACCATTTTTGTTGGTGGAGTCAAGGACCAACAATGGGTCTCACCTCTCACATGTACTCCATTGATGACTCATGCTTTGGCAAGAACGCCCCTCCCAGATTTCAGCGCTGTTTCTGGGAAGTACGGACTCTTTAAAGGGTAGATTTACTTGTGAGTAAACGTTTAACCACTCTCCCCCAGCCCCAGTCTCATGGGAAAAAAAAATCAGTTGGCTCATTTTTTCCAGCTTACTTCCTCTTTTGAATATATATATGTTTATGTACCTGTAAATATATGTATTTATATATAAGTCAGTTTATACATAAATGAGTTTATTTACATACATAAATATATATACTTATGCTCATTTAGTTACAAACTTACCCACTCTATGTAGATAAAACCCAAGTGAACTGTAAAATAAAATTTATACCATACTTTTATTTATTTTACTTTCTAAATGTTTTTATTCTTTGAGATTTATTGATATTCGATTTTATTACGCCATACATTTAACTCCAACTTCATTTCACAAAATAATAGTATCCCCAAATCATGTACTTCAAAAAAATTTTTTTTCCTCTCTTGGTTATTTTCTCTGTGACCACAAAGGATATTTCCTGCTAGGCGTTTGTAAATGTTTCTTCATTTTTTGACCCTCCGAGATTTGAGTCAATTTCCCATATACCAAGATGGGATCAAGTTTGAATCACTATTACTTCACCACTCTCTGGTATCAAAAATAATTATGTTTTCTTTTCTTTTTTTTTTTTTTTTGAGACAGAGTCTCACTGTGTTGCCTGGGCTAGAGTGAGTGCCGTGGCGTCAGCCTAGCTCACAGCAACCTCACACTCCTGGGCTAAAGCAATCCTTCTGCCTCAGCCTCCCGAGTAGCTGGGACTACAGGCATGCGCCACCATGCCCGGCTAATTTTTTCTACATATTTTTAGTTGGCCAATTAATTGCTTTCTATTTTTGGTAGAGACGAGGTCTCGCTCTTGCTCAGGCTGGTTTCGAACTGCTGAGCTCAAATTATCTGCCCGCCTTGGTTTCCCAGAGTGCTAGGATTACAGGTGTGAGCCACCACGCCCAGCAAAATTTTGATTTTTATCATTGACAACAAATATTGTCAGTTGTTTTCCTTGAAGGGACAAGCTGACTTTGTTCATTTTCAGGGAAATGTCTGTCAAATATACAAGACGTTTGTATTACTTGAAATCTGAATTACCATAGTTTGTCAGCAGTTCTTTCATGCCAAAATTCTACTTTTTGAAAAAAGCAGCTAAAGATACATGTACTTGAGAAAGAAAAGAAAGCTTTTATCTCAGGAGTGTGAGCCCTTTTAAATTATCAGGCCCAGAGAGGTATTGGAATGAAACAGCAGTCATGTCTCACTTTCCCCTGGAGCTAAATAATTACTACCTCTTGAAGCTACTTGCTATGTAGCTCTAGACTGATGCCAAGTAGCCATGAAATGCAATACACTGCATACTATAACACATACCCTGGAGTCCCACAGCGTATAGCCAATCACTAATTACTGTAAACCAACCAGAATTCCTGGCAAACAACTTTTGTAATCACTCTCTCTCCCAATTTGTCCTTTTTTTTTTTCCAAGGAAAAAAACTAAACAAACTTGAGCCTCCCCTTTGTTCTCTAGAGCACTCTTTTGGAAGTGTGTCCTTGGCAGTTGTCCTCAACCTTGGCCCAAATAAACTCTATATTAATTGTGCCTCAGTTTCTTTCTTTAGGTTGATATACCCAATGGTTGAAATTTAATAAAATTAATGTTCACAATTTCATTGACATTCTGAAGTGAAACAGGCTTTTTTTTTCTTTTCTCTTACAAGTATGTGGGAACAATTTGGTGCTACCGCCTTTGATTTGTGCTAAGGCCCCAGAAGCTTTATTTACCATTGATTTTGCAACATCACTAGAAATTCCAACAGTAAAAAAAGCAAATAAGAGTATTGTTACAAATACCTTTGACTTTGTGACTCTCTGAAAGAGTCCTGGGGCCCTCTGGAGGGCCATGGATCATACTTTGATAGGTATTAGGATAAACAGAATATAAAAACTGTTCTCAAGTCTATCTTCTAATAGACGAAACCTGTGGAGATGATTACAACATAGCTTAATTAGTGATTTAAGAAGTGACAGCGGTGTCTTAACACTCAGACATATTAAAGACAAGCCCAAAGGTTGGAAGGTTAGGTATGATACTGTTGCAGCAATGCAGACATGAGTTGTGAGGGCCTTACCTAAGCCAGTGGCAATAGGTAAGGTGAAATTTTTAAGGTGGTGGATGAAACTGTGGGAAATTCGTACGTCGGTAGACAAAGGTTTCTCACACAAAGATTAAAAAGTAGTAAAAAGTTTATTTTTCTGAGAAAGAGAGAGAGAGAAAGAGAGAGAAAAGGAGGGAGTGGCCATGGAAGAAGGAAAGATGTGCTGGGCAGCTGAGGAAAAGCTGTTTGGAGTTTTTAAAGGGTAAAAATGGCTCCCCCCCCGCTTCAGCAGACTCATAACAAAAGTGGCTGCAAAGCTGTTGCAGGTGCTCTTTATTTTTTCTCTTTTCTCTGCGAGGCCGGCTTATGAGTCCTTCGAATGTGTTCTGGCAGGAACTGAGGCAGAGAGCTGGAGTGGGGAGTTCGTATTCCTACTGTCTGCTTAGGGCTCTTCAAGGCTGAGAAACAGACTCTTAGAGATAAGGAGTTAGGCCAAGGTGTTTAATTAAAACAAAACAAAGGGAGTAGTTGTGTTGAGTTTCCTCTTCAAAAGGGCAATTATGTGCTGTGAGTTTATTTCTCTTACTTTCTATTTGATAGTTCATTTTCCTCAGGTAGATTATCGGTAAGGCCACCTTTTAGTGGAATTATAGGATTTGCTGACTGAGATGTGAAGCATGAAAGAGGAGGGCAATAGTGTGCACAGCGATGCCCTTTATTTACATAGGCGTCACAGGAGAGACAGGTTGGCAGAGGCGTGGGAGGAGAAAATGGTTGTAGTTTTGGATTTACTGACGGAGAAAAATGTTAGATTGCTAGCAGGCAATTGGATATCCTATTCATTCCAAAACGGCTGTTCAGTTTTGTCTCACTTGCTGCTGTATCCCAGGCTTAACACAAAACCTGTCTTGAGGTTGGTTGAATATATAAATGAATCAGGTCAGGAGCTCCTGTTAGTGAACTAGAAAGAGTTAAATTTGGTAGTCCTTTTAAGGAAGATGCTTATTTGAAGCCACAGGGGTGAATGAGATCAGATTGATTACAGCTGTAGGACTAGAACTCCACTTCAAAACCTTTCTGGCCACTACACCCTCAGAATAAGTGGCATTCTCAGGGAATGTTGCTCCAAATAGCTCATCACATCCTATAATATATACATTTATTTTGAAAAACCAGTTTTTGCATAACCCGGTGTGAACTAAAATAAAATTTTAAGGCTCACTCCCCCACCAGCTGACTGAATGGACCCCCTCGTGGCCAAAGGAATATCCTAAAACTACATTGCCTGCCAAGAGGAAAGAGGTCAGACTTGCCTTATCATGCCCCCCACCCTTCTTGGGGACATTCTTTGCAACCCATTAACAGGCTAAAGGTACGCAAGACAAACCTTCGGGTCCTCAATTCATACAACAAATATGTCTGGTGGATTATCTCCGATAAACAACTCCTAAGTTAAAACATTCCAAGCCTTTAGATAAAGCGTCATGTCTTTAATCAATTACAAGCCAAAGAATCTTTAAACCCACCTATAACCTGTAAGCTCGCCCTTTGAGATGGCCCACCTTTTTCGGCCAAACCAATGTATGCCTCCGACGTATTGGCTTATGACTTTACCTGTAACCCCTGTCTCCCTGAAATGCATAAAACCAAACTGTAACCCAGCCACACCGAGTCCACTTGCTCAAGGCTTCTGGGGAGTGGCTCTGGGTCACGATTTGGCTCTGAGTAAACCTCTTTAAAATTATTTTACAGAGTTTGGCTTTTTTTCCCCCGGTTGACACTGGCATACCTAATAACCACCATTTGTTAACACATTGCCACACTAGAAAAAAAAATTTTTTCCTGGGGCCACAGTGTTTTATTAAAAACGATCCTTTCTCATTTATTTTTTATTGTTTTCTCTGCGTCAGTTATATGGAATGCAATCCACGTTTTTAGAATTGTCAATATTAAGTGTAACAATAAGAACCATCAACAAGTAACATTTTCAGGAACCAACTGCAGCTTTTGCTTCATTGGCCCCAGGCTCAAAACTTGCCTGAGTTAAATACAACTCACCTGGCAGTCAATGTCTTTACGGCTGTATACTAATACCGGTTCAACTTTTTTTAATTAGGATGGGACCGGGCTGACCTCATCTTCCCACCCTTCAGTGTGTAGTCAGCTCTTCATTACCTCATTTTCTCCCCCGCCTCCCCTGCTCGAGTGCGGTAGCATCAGCCTAGCAGGCCACAGCAACCTCAAACTCCTGGGCTCACGGGATCCTCCCGCCTCAGCCTCCCGAGTAGCTGAGACTACGGGCGCGCGCCACCATGCCCAGCTAATGTTTTTATTCTTAGTAGATACGGGTCTCGCTCTTGCTCAGGCTGGTCTCCAGCTCCTGAGCTCAAGCGATTGTCCTGCCTCGACCTCCCACAGCACTAGGATTACAACCGTGAGCCACCGCGTCCAGTCTATGACCTCACTTTTTATCATCCCAAGCCCCGAAGGATTATTGGGAGATGTCTCTCTGAGTCCCCAAGACGTGGCCCCTGAACGGCGTCAGGTGCAGGCGGTCCGAACGCCAGGCAGGGGGCGGTGCTCACGCCACAGCCCCGCTGACGCGACATAGGCCGAGATCACCTCAGGCGCGCGCGGTGCAATCACAGAATGCGCCGCTGCCAATCGCGACCCCATCAGCCTCGCCCCTGGGATCCCTCCGCCAGGTCCCTTCGCCTGGTCTCTTCGCCCAGTCCCTCCGCCCGGACCCTCTAACGCTGAGTCCTGGCGCCCCGCGATTCTCAGGGCGTGATCGCGGGCCATGTTCTCCGCCAGCTCCGTGCCACTTGTGCCACAGGCGCAGCCAGCTCCCTCACGTCCTGTCTTTGGCGCAAGGAGACGACCTCAAGGTAGAGAGCTATTTAAGGGGCGTGGCCAGCGGCAGCCCCCGCCCCGTTTTGTGACGCACCGGGTGGCGCGTGGGAGAGCCGGGAGTGGGCGGGGCACTGGGTTTAGTAGGAGACCTGGGGGCCCGGGCCGCCTCTGGACGCCAGTCTTCCGCTTCTTTACGTCCGTAGCTTTCGAGGAGCTGTCGCGACCTGGGCCTCCAGAGTCTCTGGCGGAGTGAAGCGGCAGCTGCGGCGCGATGGTGCTGCTGGGCTTACTGCAGGCGGGCGGGTCGGTGCTGGGACAGGCGATGGAGAAGGTGACGGGCGGCAACCTTCTGTCCATGCTGCTGGTCGCCTGCGCCTTCACCCTCAGCCTGGTCTACCTGCTCCGCCTTGCTGTAGGCCACCTAGTCCAGCTGCCGGCTGGAGCGGTACGTGCACCCCTGGGGCCCAGGCGGGGGCGTCGCGGCTAAGGGGGCAGAAGGGCTGGCGTGAGTGGTGCCGCGGAGCTGACTGGCTCCGTGGCCGGGCTGGCTGGGCCTGGGGGGCGGCCGCGCTCAGGGTCCTGGGGCTGGTGGCTGGGATTGCGGCGCTGCTCGGCGTGGCTGTGGTGGCGGGAGCATGGGATGGGGTAGTGACCCGGCGCCGTCAGTGCTGCCGGCGCGGCTGGTGGTCGCGACCGCTGTGACCTTGCTGGCTTCGGTGCTCGCGACCGTGATGTCCGCCCCGGCCGTGTGTCTGGTCTTGACTTGGGTCGTGCTTTGGGCGTTTGTGGTCGCAGTGGTGGCTGTGGCCCTGGCTGTGACCCTGAGCGCCCTGATAGCCGTGCTGGCTGCCGTCATGGCCTTGGGGCCCGTGGTTGGGGGCCCGGATGGTGATGCTATTGGCAGCCGAAGCCCTGTCTCTTTCAGTGTGGTGTGGGCCGTAGCATTGCCCATCGTGGCAATTTATATCTACATTAAGGGGGATGTGTTCCGTTTGGTAGAGAGGGAGTGACTGGAGTGTGGTAAGAGTCTTCAGCTGGTGCTACCAGTTTCTCTGATTAAGCGGCTGTAATGACCACTAGCTTTACACCTCCCAAATGATGAATGCACTCTTAACAGTGAACAAAAAGTAGCTTTTGAAAACTACCCTTTTAACTAACGGTGGAATGTACAAACTAGTGGCCAAATAGCTTTTAAAATAAGTTTTATTTGAGCCATACCAGGCGTGAGGCAGCCAATTATTCCTACACATGGGATTTTTTTTTTTTTTTTTTGAGACAGAGTCTCACTCTGTTGCCCGGGCTAGAGTGCTGTGGCGTCAGCCTAGCTCACAGCAACCTCAAACTCCTGGGCTCAAGCGATCCTTCTGCCTCAGTCTCCCGAGTAGCTGGGACTACAGGCATGCACCACCATTCCCAGCTAATTTTTTACATATATTTTTAGTTGGCCAATTAATTGCTTTCTATTTTTTACTAGAGATGGGGTCTCGCTCTTGGTCAGGCTGGTTTCGAACTCCTGACCTTGAGCGACCCACCCACCTCGGCCTCCCAGAGTGCTAGGATTACAGGCGTGAGCCACCGCGCCCAGCCTACACATGGGATTTTTGAGGAAGTGTGTTTGTCTTTGAAAAGACAAAGGTACCTTTAGTGTTTAAAGATTGTTTTAATTGAGGAGTACTGTGAGGTTGTGGTGCTTCTTTCTTTTTGAGACCATCGAAGATCTGAGGAGTATCATCCTTTTTCATCATTGCAAGTTTGATTTCCAGGCGACTTAGTGTTGTAATGTGCAGATCTCATTTTGTGGCATCGAAAGTACCTTTTAGGATGAGTGCTAAAAAATTTCCTACTACAGCTGATAGACTCTTTAACAATCAGTGAGTCTGGTCATTTGCAGTGAGAGGAGTATGAAATGTGTTGTTTACTCATAAATGAAGCTTCTTAACCATTTCCCTTGTTTCTATACCTCAGGTTGCTATTTGTCTTTTTCTATACTTTTTTTAGGCAAGATTCTGGGACTAAGTGGGGAAGAAACTAGATAGGGCGTCCGCTGGAGCTACCTGTTCTGTGTGGCTATTCAACCAAATGTGGGTCAAAAATATTCAGGAAAAAAACCCAATAAAAAATATAATACAAATAAACAGTACAGTAAAACAAAACTATTTGCATAGCATTTACATTGTATTAGGTATTATAAGTAATCTAGAGATGATTTAAGGTACATGGGAGGATATGTATAGGTTATATGCAAATACTGTGCCATTTTATATAAGGGACTTGAGCATCCCTAGGTTTTGGTGTCTGGGGGGTCCTGGAACCAATCCCCCATGTACACTGAGGGATGACTGTAGTTTGACCTTTTTTGTTTTTTCGTCATTAATGGTTAGAAAAGTTGCCTGGACACCAGTAATGCTGGCCAAATTCTGGACAGTGTCCATCATTTAAAATTGTAGTGCCTTTGTGTTTGTCTATAGTCATTTATCTTAAACTATGTTTTGAGTTTTTGTTCTTTTTTATGATAGTTACTCTCATAAGATATTTGCAGTTTGACTGTTCTTAAGTTCCTTTTGATGCTTGCTTTTTAAAGTATTAATGGCAAATTTTATTTAATCATTTGGTCATGAAACTAAACTGGGTTTCTCTTTTAAAATGAAATGAGAACTGAATTTTTTTTTTTCTTGCAGAAAAGTCCACCATATATTTTCTCTCCAATTCCGTTCCTTGGGCATGCCATAGCATTTGGGAAAAGTCCAATTGAATTTCTAGAAAATGCATATGAGAAGGTAAGTTTTCCAAATAATAAGAGGAAATGAAACTAGATCAGTGTTTTTAAACTTTCTTTTAATGGCAGAACATTGAAAAAAAATTGTAATCTTCAGCATATCCCTCAGTACAGGAAACAAGATTGAAACTGCTCTTTCACCTTCTGCCATGACCTGCCTGGCATAGTCTTTGAGACAATACTCAGGCAACCTGTGGTTGTGGCAACTATAGTTTAAAAACCACTGTTCTAAATTTTGTATTCACTGATTATAGTTAAAATTGATGTTAACTGACCTTCATTTTTCTTAACCTTGCATGTCTGGGATTTTCTAACCTGCTCTGTGCATCTTCTGTGACTTCGGGGTCCACTTGGGTGCCCCGTATGACACCATGGCCACTCAAATCTTTGCCCTTTTTCTCTGTAATGAGCTTTCTTGTACCAATTCAGCCATTTACTTCATAGTCTCACTTTGGACTTGTTAGTCTTAATTTTTTTTACCTCTACAATATTAATGTAGACACTCTATTCTTAGCTACTTTTGGTTTGCTTGTGCAACTCCTTCAGTTATAACCATTCCCTGACCTCAGTACATCTTCTGGTCCATTGTCCCATTTTCTTTCTCCTGATCTGTCAGTCTCCTTTCTTCCCTTTCCTTCTTTTCCACATTGGGTCCATGGTCCTTCATTTTAGTTACACTCTTGTCAATACTCTACCTTAAATTTTCCTGCCCTTGGATCTTTTCATTGTTCTCAAATGGCACAACTTCAGCCTTGAAGAGAACCAGTTATTTTCTTCTTCCTTGCACCATATTCTTTCCTAATTTTATAATTGCCTACCTTGAACACAGGTTTAGTATTGCTCAACAATCCTGTTATATTCTTATGATTGGGTTACTTTTCTATTCACCACAATGACTAATTCAAACCTTCACTTTTATAAACTTATGAATCTTTCTACCTGTCCATCAAAGCAGATGACTTTGTCTCTCCTATTTAAAGAGGGATTAAAAATTATCCAATGGGAACTCCTTCATGTTCTTAATTTCAAACATACAAACCTACTTATATTTACATAACCCTATTCTCTTTTCTTCTTATCATAGTAATAATTATAAAATACTTATTACTTTGTGCTAGTACTTAGTGCTTATCTATCTCACTGAAGCTCCACAAAAACCTTTTCAGGCCAGGTGTAATAATCCTAGCCTGTAATCCTAGCACTCTGGGAGGCTGAGGCGGGTGGATCGCTTGAAGTCGGGAGTTCAAGACCAGCCAGAGCAAGAATGAGACCCTGTCTCTACTAAAAATAGAAAGAAATTAGCTGGACAACTAAAAATATATAGAAAAAATTAGCTGGGCATGGTGGCGCATACCTGTAGTCCCAGCTACTCGGGAGGCTGAGGCAGAAGGATTGCTTGAGCCCAGGAGTTTGAGGTTGCTGTGAGCTAGGGTGACGCCCCGACACTCCGACACTCTAGCCCAGGAAACAGAGTAAGACTCTGTATAAAAAAAAAAAAAAAAAAAAAAAAAAACCTTTTCAGATTTATCCTTTTTGTAGATGACAAAACTGAGAAGCAGAGAGGTTATATAATTTGTTCTTGGGCTCACTGCTAGACAGTAGCCACACCAGGATTTACACATGGTCTGATTTCTGAGCCTATGCTTTTAATAATAATAATAGGAAAGTCATTACTAGATAAGCTAAGGCACTTTTCTCTGCCCTATATATATGTATATATGTGTGTGTGTGTGTATATATAAAATAAATCTTGACAGCAGATGATTGTGAAGTAGGCCATTATTATTAGCACCATTTTATAGGTGAGGGAAACTAAAGCACAGAGAGATTAAGTTCTCTGACTGTAGAACCAAGGTCACACAGCTAAAAGTAGAGGAGCTAGGATTTGAACTCAGGCAGTCTGGCTTCAGAATCTCATGCCATAGTTTACTGTGTTCTACCGCCTTGATTTTATTATACTATATTTTGCCTCCTATGGGAGGCTGACCTTTCGATTCCTCTCTTTGGTCTCAGGAACTTTATGCTATTTTTTTTTTTTTTTTTGGCTCAATGTGTAGTTGACTTCTTTTTCACCTGGATCTCTCCCTTTTTCTCTGAAAAATTCTCAAGTGTCACCCATTTAAAAACTTCCTTAATTTGGCTGTATGTATGTATGATCTAGACACTGCCTTATGCTCAACTTTCATCTCAGCTCTCATCCTTCCCCTCTCTCTTCCTCACCTTTAGGACCTTTGTGTATGCGTGGCTGCTAACCTAACTCCTACTCATCCTTCAGGTCTCAGCTCAGGTGTCCTTTTGTATCTTAGATCTCTCTTTTATAGGTTCTCTTATCGCAGAGTTGCATTGCTTTGTGTTATACTTGTCAAATTTGCAATTTTGCATTTGTTAATGTGGTTGATTAATTTGTACCTGTTCCAATAGACTAAGCGTGGTGAGTCAGGAACAGTATTTTTGTTCATGATTACATCCACAAATCCTAGTCTTCAATAATCAGAAAACTCCAAGGGAAAGCATTCAACACCTAACCAGATTAACAAAAAATAAACAATGAAATCATTCAGCGCAGGTGAGATGGTGGTAAAACCGATAACCAAATGAAACTAATAGTGTCTTGACACAGCAAGTACTGTAGAAAAGGTCATATTGTTCGGCTACTCCTGTAAATTTATTTTCAACCAAAGGAGAAAAAAATCTATGTTTTCAGAGATATTCATCACAGAATTATCTACAGTAAGTAAAAAGAAAAAGCCTGACACATCACCCATATGTCCAATAATGAGAGAGCAGTTAAGTAAATTAACATTGTGATATCTATGTAAAGAACAGAAAATATTTTCAGTATAAACAGTGAAAAAAGCAGAATAAAAAGTTGTATTTATACTACATTTGCAACTGGATAGATGTAATTATAAATTTGGACAAAGATGGGAGCAGGGGAGTATGATAAAATGAAAAGAATTGCGTTAATGTTTTATTTTTTTCAACAGTGTATTGTTTTGTGATTTAAAAAAATCAGTGCCTTAGTGCTACTTTTTTTTTTCCTTTGGTAACATCACTATGGGTACTTTTCTTTCTTTAGTATGGACCTGTGTTTAGTTTTACCATGGTAGGTAAGACATTTACTTACCTTCTGGGGAGTGATGCTGCTGCACTGCTTTTTAATAGTAAAAATGAAGACCTGAATGCAGAAGATGTCTACAGTCGTCTGACAACACCTGTGTTTGGGAAGGGAGTTGCATATGACGTGCCTAACCCGGTAGGTGACACTGTTGTTGTGAATAAAGGCAAATCTATACTTTAATAGTTATAGCTAATGTGTGGTATTGTACATTTAAAATTTAAAATGTAGAAATAATTTATTCTTTGGTTTAAAAATATGAAGAGCCATGAGACCTTTAAAAGAAGAAAAGCCATGGATAACTGATAAGGAATTGGTATTTTGTTTTATACTTGTTGGCATGGATTAGGCGATTTTAAAGGGCTTCCTGTATAAAGAAATGCAATGAATGATAACTTTGCATATTGGGATTTAATTTGAGAGGATAATAAGAAAATCCCATTATTTCATCAAAAGGACTTCCTACCCACTCTGCCTGAAATTCTAGCATAAAAGCTATTTTTAGTTCGATTGCTGACATTAGAGGTCCTCTTTTAATGCAGTACTTCAGATATGGGGTATATTTGTGTGTGTGTGTTTTACCCCCATCTTCAAATATTAAAGTAAGTTGATACAGAATGCAAATCAGATATTTGGCCCAACTGTTTGGTGTGGGCTCTGGCTGTGTATGTAACACACATAACCCAGTACTCTAGAGTAGTACTTAAAAGTTAACATTAAATGTTGGTCTGGGGATGGTGGAGGGATGGGGATGGGGGATGAATCCCCTTATGGCCAAAACAAAGGGCCCTGAAAGATCCTTTGCTCAGATAGCTATTCTTTTCTCTCACAGCTTATTGGACTCTTAAAATATAACTGCCCCCAAAGGGTTAAAATCATTAGTTATCTTAGTGTTACATAGTTGTAATAACCTAAATGGATCTTATGATAAAACAAACGTGTTTTAATGCAGTATATCCTTAATTTTTTTTTTTGAAGGTTTTCTTGGAACAGAAGAAAATGTTAAAAAGTGGCCTTAACATAGCCCACTTTAGACAGCATGTTTCTATAATTGAAAAGGAAACAAAGGAATACTTTCAAAGTTGGGGAGAAAGTGGGGAAAAAAGTAAGCCAAACATTTTACATTTGTCCCATTCCTACTTTCCTGTGAATAGAAATCTAAAGTATGTGTGTAGTCTATTTAAAAGAAACTACAGTGTATGTTAAACTACCTTGCATTTAATGGGAGGGACATGTTATTACTGTGGGGTTGTAACTGAGAATCCAGTCTTCATACTGGACTGCAGTCAGTATTGTCTTCAGAGGCAATTGCTGTGCCCATAGTAGGAAACATCATCTGCCTACAGGGCAGCAGGTCACTACATTCGGGGTCTGGTCTTCAGCTTTTATTAAAGGTCAGAAACTAGTTTTAGTATACCTAAAGTTGGTATGATATATTTTCTAACCATGCAAGAAGCTGATGTGTAAATTGGAATGTCAGTTTAATAAATACATGTGAGATATATAATAATAGCACCAAGAAGACCAGAATTTTTACTCATCTCTTTATGGGGAAATCTAATTGGAAAGCCAAATGATTGGAAGTTCATTTGGTAAATGTGGAAATAAAGAATAGGGAATTAATTAGATAATTTTTATGAGTTAAATGTCATCAATATGTGTGTGCCTGTGAATCTGTCTCTAGTGTTGGGCCATACCAACTAGTGATTAGTTACAGTTTTCTTTTATATATGGCCAAGACTTCAATTTTAGTTCTGATCATCCTACTTTTGACCTGGGGAATAATCTAATCTTCAGTCTTTGGACTGCTTTTCCTTGGGAAGTGCCTCATTATTGTCCTAATATGTGTTATAAATATATTTTGCTGCTTTTGTTATACTGTGACCTGGAAATCAGATAACCACATTTATTTTATTTATTTATTTTTTTTTGAGACGAGAATCTCACTCTGTTGCCCAGGCTAGAGTGCCGTGGCATCAGCCTAGTTCACAGCAACCTCAAACTCCTGAGCTCAAGCGATTCTCCTGCCTCAGCCTCCCAGGTAGCTGGGACTACAGGCATGCGCCACCGTGCCCGACTAATTTTGTCAATATATTTTTAGTTGGCCAATTAATTTCTTTCTATTTTTAGTAGAGACGGGGTCTCGCTCTTGCTCAGGCTGGTTTCCTGACCTTGAGCGATCCACCCACCTCGGCCTCCCAGAGTGCTAGGATTATAGGCGTGACCCACCGCGTCCGGCCTAACCACAATTATTTTTATCTTCATTTTATCTTTTCACAGTGATGAAGAGCTCATGAGTGAGGTTTAGAGATGCCTTTGTGGCATCTATTTTGGCTATCCATGGGGGCAGGGCACCTCCCATAATTTGGTCTATTGCTTCTCTTTCTTCAATGTTTTGCATAGCCACATATCTATCTATAGACTTTTTTTGATGATGTGAATAGAATCTTGTTTGTTCTTGAGTTTTTATTCTCAGTTTTCCTTCACAATACCTTTATATTGTCAAGAAAACAGAATATTTCAAAAGAATTTTTGGAAGTAGTAATGGGAATGATCTTTTTCCCCCTAGATTTGTTTGAAG
Source organism: Lepilemur ruficaudatus (assembly GCA_963574885.1). NCBI lineage: Eukaryota > Metazoa > Chordata > Mammalia > Primates > Lepilemuridae > Lepilemur > Lepilemur ruficaudatus. The sequence goes on from CAUYRT010082126.1 coordinate 72,915, forward strand.
CTCTTTCTGAGCTCATAATTTTAACAGCTAGCCATTGTTTACATGGAAAGGAAATCAGAAGTCAACTCAATGAGAAGGTGGCACAGCTGTATGCAGATTTGGATGGCGGTTTTAGCCATGCAGCCTGGCTGTTACCAGGTTGGCTGCCTTTGCCTAGTTTCAGGTATGGATAAAGAAGACATTACACTTGGTTATGTACCTTTTATAATTACTATAGTGTTAGCATGCTTTGCTTTAACAAAGATAAAACTTAAACAGGTAAAACACACAAATTAGGGGAGATTATGAATCACTATTCTTCTATAAGAATTCAAGACAGATTTTCTTTATAGTGAGCTCGTTTAAGTAAATTTTAGCTTATGGAAAAGGTGATTTGTTGTCTGTTTAGTATTTTGAAACCTGCCTATCTCACATGTTCCTGGTACTCAGGAAAGTTTCTGAACCTAAAAGTAATATAGCCCTCCCCCAAGCACTTGTTTGAAAGTCTTTGATGGCTTTATAGTGTATTGTGAAATTTCTTTCTTTTGAATATTTGTGCCTTTACTTAATTTTCTGTTTATCACCATGCCAGCTGTCCTGTGATTTACTTAAGGGCAGGAACTGTCTCTGATAGAAAAAAATATAGCTTTTAAGATGTTTAGCTTAGTGTCTTACCTATTAGGTTTTCTGTATCTTTGTTGATTCATTTCTGTGTTTAGGTGAGAGATGGGGAAGAATTAATTTGGCACTCCCTTTTCCTTCTATTTCCGACCCCTCTATCTATTTACAGCATAAAAGAGGGATGGGAGTAAAAGGGAGAGGAGAGGTTCTCTGAAGTTCTCTGGAACTCATTACCTTATATTTGTAAGGAGCTTTGCAGTTTCAAAATATTTTTATATATATTATGTTAGAACACCCAGCCACAACCCTTGGCCCATATTGGGTTCTCCATAAATGCATCGAGCCTATTACAACCTCTCCTATCTCCTGGATGAAGTCAGAGTTCTTGAGTTTTGTATGATAGGCCCTTCCCACTCTAGCCCAGTCATTCTCAATGTCTTCTTCCCTTCTGTACATACGATCTCAGTTGATCCTCAGTTACAGTCTTGTAAGTGAAGCAGGGCAGGAGTTTTTATTATAAGGCTTGGTTTAAGAGAGGGGCTTGGAAGTCAGATTGTCTAGTTTTAGATTCCAGCTCCAATGCTCTTTGGTTTGTGTGTGTGATCTTATGCAGGTAGCTATAAATTGAGGATAATATCTTACAGGCAGATAAGGTAGATAACTCATGAAAAACAACACAGTACCTACTACATAGTGAGCACCCTATTTAAAGGTAAAATTTTATGAGTTGAAGCTTGTTTTCTCAATGTACTAGTATTTTTGCCTCCTGCAAAACTGTTGTATTAGAAAATAAAAAGTAGGATCAAATCCTGTAGAAGAACCAGAGTCACTGTTCTGCTTCAAGGCTTGATTGGTATTAAAATTGGAATTTCATGTTAATTTAAAAATTTAAAAGAGTATTATACTTTCTGTTGAACTGGAAAATGCTTCTAAAGGAATTTTTTGCTTGTTTTAGGCCTTTAGTTTGAACATAGGCAATGTGTTAAGAATCTAGGAGATATATATATTTAAACACATTTCTTTCCCTTAAAGACTGAAAATTTTCAATGATGTAAGGTTTTCATTACTACTTATTTTTTCTTGGTTCTGAGTTTTTGTCAGTTATTTTAGAGTCATTCAGGTTTATTAAATAAGGTTGCTTTAAGCTAGGTCCTGGTTTTAAAAATGAATTTGATCCTAGAAAGCATTGCTTTATTTTAAAAAATCATTATTTTTGAATTATAGACGCAGGGACAGAGCTCATCGAGAAATCAAGAATATTTTCTATAAGGCAATCCACAAACGCAGACAGTCAGAAGAAAAAGTTGATGACATTCTCCAGACTTTACTAGAGTCTACATACAAGTAAGAGCTGTTTAGACACATATTAAGCTGAAGTAGGAAATTATATATTAAGACATAGTTAAATAATATTTCTAGTTAAAAAATGATGCTGGCAAAAGAAGTAGTTGGTAGCTATGATTCTTGGACTTTTAAAATTGTTGAGACATAAATTACTGGGATCTCACACTTTACTAGAATTCCAGTGACTGGGCATGATAAAAGTTTGCTAATAAACTGAAATAAAGTCTTTTGTAATCAAAATCCTGTTTTCTGCTGATCTGTCTCTTTTTTAAGGCAGGCTGGGGAACCCTCTGACTTGTGATAGGCAAATGCAAGAGACTGTTATACCTGAAAAATGTATTGATTATGACATTTTATTTAAAGATTGAGGCATGAAATGTGTCTGCCAAAGTGTTAAATTTGTGTGTGTGGTTCATTCCATAGGGATGGGCGTCCTTTGTCAGACGATGAAGTAGCAGGGATGCTTATTGGACTGCTCCTGGCAGGGCAGCATACATCCTCAACTACTAGTGCCTGGATGGGCTTCTTTTTGGCCAGAAACAAAACACTTCAAGAAAAATGTTATTTAGAACAGAAAACAGTCTGCGGAGAGGATCTGCCTCCTTTAACTTTCGACCAGGTTCGTTGGATTTTTCAGTTTCATCACTGCCTTATGATTTGGGGATCTTTGGTTAATTTTTAAAGGGGACAATTTGAGGTTTTTTATATATCTTAAATTCAGTAGCTTTTTTATTTTCAGATTATTCCCCATAACCTTGCCTAAAATATCCTAATGATACTGCTTCTTGCCATTAAACTTTATCAGATATGTTTTGAGTTGATACCTTAGAGGTCCTCAGGGTTGTTTCTTTGGTACGTACTTCTCTGCTTCAAAGTCTGGCTTTAGATGAGGATATTATGTGCGTGTTATGATGTGTAAGAAGCCTCTGAATTACCTAGAATTCTACATGTCCAGAATGGCCTGGGTATTAGTAGAGATTTTCAAAAGTGGTAGTGGTAGTAATGGGGATTTTAGAAATTCATAAACACTACACCTAGCTTGCTGGGTGGAAAGGAAGAGAGAAGGATTGATGGTACAACCTGAGATTCTATCTTGGAAGTAAACTCTGGTCATATTCTCTTCCTGTTATCTTTCGTGTTCCTTTGTCCTTTATTGATACGGCATATTACATTGATTTCCAGATGTTAATTGTATTCCTGGGATAAATCCTGCCTTGTTATGGTGCTGTATTTTTATATGCTGCTAGATCCAGTTTGTTAGTATTTTGTTGAGGACTTTTGCACTTATATTCATAAGGGGTATTGATCTGTAGTTTTGTTGTGATGTCTTGGACTGGTTTTGGTATCAAGGTCGTACTTATTTCATAGAATGAGTTTGAATGTGTTTCCTTTCTCTTCTGTTTTTTGGAAGGGTTTGTGAATGATTGGTGTTAATCCTTTTTAACATGTTTGGTAGAATTTACCAGTGAAGTCATGTGTGTCTGTGCTTTCCTTTGTGGGAAGTTTTTTGATTACTAATATAGCTTATTTGTTTTAGGTCTATTCAGATATTCCATTTCTTATGTCAGTTTCAGTAGTTTGTGTTTTTCTAGGAATTTGTCCATTTCATCTAGGTTACCTAGTTTGTTGGCATAAAGTTGTTGATAGTATTCTCTTCTCCTTTTTATTTCTGTAAGATCATTAGTAATAATGATGTCCCTTCTTTCATTCCTGATTTTAGTAACCTTTTATATCACAGCTTAATTGATATGCAATTCACATACAAATATATCCCTTTACAGTATATAATTTATTAGTTTTTAGTATATTCAGAGTTGGGAAACCATCATCACAATTTAATTGTAGAACATTTACAGCACTTCAAAAAGACAGCCAGTACCTATTAGCAGTCATGCTCCATTCCGCCTGACTCCTACCTCTGGCTAGCAGTAATTTACTTTTTGTCTCAGTGGGTATGCCTGTTCTGGACATTTCATATAAATGGAATCATACAATGTGTGGACTTTTGTGACTAGCTTTTTTCACTTATGTTATCAGGGTTCGTGCAGGTTGTAGTATGTATTAGTACTCCAATCCTTGTTATTGCCAGTAATATTCCATTATATGGATATAATGCATTTTGTTTATCCATTCATCAGTTGATGGGTACTTTTTGGCTGTCATGAATAATGCTGCTCTAAACATTTGTGTACTGATTTTATGTGGATATATGTTTTCAATTTGGGAGGCTACATACTTAGAAGTAGAATTGCTGAGTGATATAGCAACTTTGAGGAACTGCCAGAGTGTTTTCCAAAGTGGTTGCACAACTTTCCAATTCCACAAACAGTGTATGAAGGTTCTGGGTTCTCCACATCCTTACCAAACTTGTTATCTGACTTTTTGATTATAATGGGTATGAAATGGTATTTCATTTTGGTTTTGCATTTCCCTGATGACTAATGATGTTGAGTGTCTTACGATGTGCTCTTTGACTTTGGTATGTCTTCTTCGGAGAAATATCTTCTCAGATCCTCTTCCCATTTTAAATGTGGGTTATTTACCTTTTTATTGCTGAGTTGTAAGAGTTCCTGTATTTTTTTCTTGATGTACTTTTGGTGTCTAAGAAACCATTGCTTAATGAAAGGGTATGAAGATTTACTCCTATGATTTCTCCTTAGTGTTTTATAGTTTCATCTCTTATGTCTTTGATCCATTTTGAGTTAATTTTTGTGTATCATGTGAGATCTTCATTTTTTGGCATGGGTTATCTGGTGGTCCCAGCACTGTTTGTTGAAAAGACTATTCTTTCCACATTGAATTGTCTTGTCAAACACCTATCATAGCCAGACATGGTGGCACATGCCTGCAGTCTTAGCTATTTGGGAGGCTAAGGTGGGAGGATTGCTTTAGCCCAGGAGTTCAAGTCCAGCCTGGGCAACATAGCAAGACACTGTCTCTTGAAAAAAAGGAAATCTATTGTCTATAAATTTAAGGCTTTACTTCTGGACTCTCAGTTCTATTCCATTGATCTATATATTTATTCTGATGCCATTACTGTAGTTTTATATTAAGTTTTGAATTTGGGAATGTAAGTTGTCTAACTTTGTCTTTTTCAAGGCTGTTTTATCTATCCTTAGTCCCTTTAATTTCCATATGAATTTTAGAGTCAGCTTGTCAATTTTTGTAGCTGAGATTTGGATAATGATTGCATTGTATCAGTGTATCAGTTTGGGAACACTGCCATCTTAACAATTTTAGTCTTTAGATCTATGAACACAGAATGTCTTTCTATTCTTTTAGGTCTTTAATTTCTTTCTACAATGTTTTATAGTTTTCAGTGAACAAGGCTCATACTTCTCTTGTGAAATATTTTTTAAGTATTTTATTATTTTTGATGTTATTCTTTCTCTTGCCAGTTCATATCTATCTGCTGTTGATCCCCTCCAGTGAATTTTTCATTTCAGTTTTTATACTTTCAACTCCAGAATTTCTATTTGGTTCTTTCAAAAAAAAAAAAATCTATTAATATTCTTTATTTAGTGAGGCACTGTTTTATACTTTAATTCTTTAGGCATAGTTTACTTCTTTGAACTTACTTATAATAGCTAATTTAAATTCTTTATCTAGAAAGTCCAATGTCTGGGCTTCCCCAGGAATAGGGACAGGGACAGTTTCTATTGAATTGCTTTTTTACTATGTACTGGCCATACTCTTTTTTTTTACCCCTCTCTTTTTTTTTAAAGTAGTTGAAAACTGTATATTTATATTGTGGTAACTCTAGAAATCAGATTCCCCCCTCCTTGGGTTTGTTATTGCTGTGTTGTTGTTGCTGATGTTTTGTTGTTGCTGCTGCTGCTTGTTTAGTGCTGTTTCTGGATTAATTATATAAAGTCTGTATTCTTTGTCTGGTGAGGTCACTGAAGTCTTTGTTTATTTACTTTAATGGCCATCAAGTATTTGGATAGAGATTTATTGAAGTACCTCAAACAGTAAGTCTCTCAGGGCTGTGTGTGTGTGTGTGTGTGTGTGTGTGTGTGTGTGTGTGTGTGTGTGTTGACATGGTATCAACAATCCAACAGGCAGTTATAACTCTGCCTTAGCCTTCACTTCCTGTGTATGCAGGGTCAGCCTGAGATGAGACATTAGAGTCCTCAAGTCTTACCTGGATATATGCATAGCTTTGTGCATGTGTGGCCTTCAAGATTCCCTTATGTTGGAACTTTTCAAAGTCTCCTGTGGACATCTCATTTCCTAGTTTTTCCTTTTAAACTTTTTGTTCTGTCTCTTGATAGCTCCAATTGATATCACCACCTCAAGTACTGCAATGGTAAACAATTTCTGCTGATTGTTTTTTGACAAATTTGTTTTGGTTCCTCTAGTAGTTTAGGCTGCTGGTTTTCACAGGTACTGTAGTTGCTATGCTGTTGATTTCCAGGGCTACCATGGATCTGGGGAGAGGAGGATGAGAGTAGTACATGTTACACTACCACAAAGCTTGCTGTTCTCTCCAGGTTTCTTTTTCTTGAATTAACTCTCCTTAGATTATTGCAAGCCTTTGGTTAATTTTCCAGAGTTTTGAAAAAGTTGACTTTGAGATTTTTGCTAATGTTCTCATTTCTTGGAGGAGTGAATTTTTGTAGGTCCTTACTATGCCATTCTTCAGAATGATCACCTCTCTTAATATCTTGCCCTCCTTTTTCCCCCTACTGACCATGGACAGTGGTAGAGCATGATAATACTACTCTGAACCAGTTCTCTGCACTTCTTGCAGGTGCACTTCTCTGCACCTAGAATGCAAGCTTATCCTGTACTAAACCAAGAGGTTAAAGTACTGTTTATATATGTTAAATATTTGTAAAAATCAGGAAATGCTTTTTCTTTTTAGCTGAAGGATCTAAATTTACTTGATCGCTGTATAAAAGAAACGTTAAGACTTAGACCTCCTATAATGACCATGATGAGAATGGCCAAAACTCCTCAGGTAAGTCTCTTGGCTAGATCTCTTCCCGTACGTCCCCAGTTTTTATTTGTCAAAAAGAGAAAATAGAATAACATCAAATAAAATTTTTTAAAGTAGTAGAATAATCATCACTTCTATATTGTTTTCAATTTTATATATTCTAAATATGAATAGTTTTACATAATTGCAGATAGTATATAATCATAGATTGTTGCTAGTCAATCTCTAATGCTAATTATGCTCTGCATTTTTATTTAACAATTGGGGTTTTTAAAATAGAAGTATATTTTTTCATTGGTTTTAAAAATAATGTTTTTGTTATAAAAAAATTTTAGTATATAAAATTTTAGGCTGCTGGTTTTCACAGGTACTGTAGTTGCTATGCTGTTGATTTCCAGGGCTACCATGGATCTGGGGAATATATATATATTTATATGTATATAAATATACATATAAATATATATTACATATAATTTATTATAATATTATTATATATAATTTTAATATATAAAAATTGAAGTATATAAATCAGACAGTGAAAGGTTTCCTGAAATTCCACCCCTAACTCTGAGGCATTATGAGTTTGTGTACTATACACTTCCAACCCAATGTTGGCTCACTTGAGTTAAAATAAATCATCATCCTGAGTGAAAATAAATTTTACTTGGCCTATCATCTAGCCAGTTTTTAAATATATGTAACATAAGGTCCTTGACTTATGATGGTTCAAATTATTTTTAAACTTTGATGGGTTTATTGGGATATAACCCCATTGTAAATCAAGGAGCATTATATGTATGTAATGTATGTTAATGCTTCATGATACAATGATCTGATTGTTTGGTAGCACATTTTAAAATTCTCTGATGAAATGTGTTGCTTTCGTTCATAGACTGTGGCAGGATATACCATTCCTCCAGGACATCAAGTGTGTGTTTCTCCTACTGTCAATCATAGACTTAAGGACTCATGGGTAGAACGTCTGGACTTTAACCCTGATCGCTACTTACAGGATAACCCAGCATCAGGAGAGAAGTTTGCCTATGTGCCATTTGGAGCTGGTAAGATGATTATATTTTAGAATTGAAATATTCTGACAACATATTTGTCCCTCTTAAAATAATCCACATGAATTTTATTTATAGGTATCTCTCTTTTTCCTCATAGGGACATTTCTACAAACTTTTGTAGGAGTAGAATCTTTTTAAGTTGGAAAAGAATATTTCATTTGTACTAAATGGAATTGTCCTGTGAATCCCTATATAGTGCTCTATTACCTTCTAACCTATCTAGTTTTATTGGGTCTAATTTTTATAGTCCACCTTTGTTTTCCCTTATTTAAAGCTTTTGTCAGTTCTGTTTCAAAGAAAGATTGGAGTTAGCACACCACATTCAGGGAATTCTTTCAGGCTAACTATAACAACATTACCAGCATTTCAGAAAGGAGCATAGGTAGCCTTTTAAAATTAAGGCTTTTCTGGATTGTTAGTCAACATTTTAGCTCTCTGTAAATATCTTTATGATAAAATGGTCTTTAAATTTGGGCAGGTTGTGTGTAGGTTTACAAACTTCATTTCCAGGAAGATACTAAAATAATTTAGGAGACCCTTGTTCCTCCAATAATTTCTCAGTTCATTAGTACCCTGTATAGGTTAAACTATATTCTATGACTTCTTATTTAGTCTTTCCAAAGAGATCATTTAAGAGATGACTTTTTTGTCATTAGTCACTTTTCCACATATAAAGGAAAGTATAAAGTCCTTTGGGAACTTTAGATCTTAACTTTAATAAATAAATTTAATACTGTGGTATATAACATAATATATAAAAGAATCATAGATTGTTAACATTTGGAAGGGCATTAGTTCTGTAGCCCAAATTCTACCCCAAAGAGGAATAATTTCTAAACTGGTAAATTATCTGGCTTCCACTTGAACTTTATAGATAACGGGTTGCGGGTTGCTCAGTTACCTTATGTGACAACTCATTCCAGTTTTGGACAGCTGTCAATTTTTAGAACCTTATATTAAAGCTCAAGTCTTTCATTTTAAACATCCCATTTATAGGTCTCAATTGTGGTCTCTGAAGTTGTATGAAATATTTAGATGCAGATATAATATCTCCCCAATCTTTTTTTTCAGTCATTGTGTTAGTTTCTAGGGCTCCATAATTATCCAACTTCAGTGGCTTAAAACAACAGAAATTTATTTTCTCAGTTTTGGAGGCTGGAACTCTGAAATCAAAGTATTGGCAGGACCACGCTCCTTCTGAAGGCTCTATGGGAGAATCCTTTCTTGTCTCTTCCTAGCTTCTGGTGGCTCTTGGCAATCCTTGGCTTGTAGCTGCATCATTCCAATCAGTGCCTCTGTCTTCAACAGGCCTTCTTCCTTGTGTCTGTGTCTTCATATGGCCTTCTTATAAGGAAGGACACTAGTCAATGGATCTAGGGTCCACTCTAACTCTGTGACTTCATCTTAATTAATTACATATACAAAGATCCTGTTTCCAAATAAGGTCACATTCTGAGGTTCCGGATGGACTGGAATTTTGGAGGGTTGGGAGGCATACAATTATCATGCTAAGTATCTTGTTAAATATCATGTTAAGTATCCTGATTTCTCTAACAATTCTTTTACTTTGTAATTTGCTGTTTGTTTCTGCATATAGCATGCAGTAATATTATTACATTTTGTGAATCATCAGGATTTATGTATTCATCTGTTGATTCTGTTAGGATACTTCTAGGTTGTTGCTATTTATTAAATCCCATTTTCTTCCACAAACATTTGTAATGGCATTTGAAGTTTGGATTGGAAGGGTCTCATGTTGACTTTTAACCAGGACTCTCCGGGGACAGAAACTAAAAATACTCTATTACATTCTCAAGCTAGATTACCATCTTATGACTGAAATCTTCCTTAGATTTAACCCACATAGATATTAAAACTCAAAAAATTGGGAAAGTCATTATATGATTAGCCAAGTGATGTATTCCTAAAAACTGACACTGAAAATCTGGGATTTTAAATTATTTACGTTCTTGTTTTATGTGAAAATAACATATATCTTTTTATTATACTATCACAATCTGTTCATCTGCAATGTAGACAAATGTTAAAATGATCCTTATGAAGTTTTTTTTTTTTTAATTATAGGGCGTCATCGTTGTATTGGGGAAAATTTTGCATATGTTCAAATTAAGACAATTTGGTCCACTATGATTCGTTTGTATGAATTTGATCTCATCGATGGATATTTTCCTGCTGTGAATTATACAACTATGATTCACACCCCTGAAAATCCAGTTATCCGTTACAAACGAAGATCACAATGAAAAAGGCTGCAAGGAACTAATGATACATCACTGTAAGCTGCAAAAGCACTGAAAGAGAATGGAGTTATGAAATAACTGTGATATAGTGTACTTTTTATTAATTCTAAAAGCCAGTGTAACTTACGGTTTTAATGTTTTATTAACTGAATGGTTCTATCAAATCTAATGGCATTTGAAACATTTTCTAAAGGTTTTGATACTCACTATACACATGTGCTTTAAGGAAGGTCATTAATAAATTGTTCAGGAGATAGGTAATTGGTAGATCCTAAATAATATAATTTCCAGGTAGTAAATTTAAGAGCATACATAGCTCTTGGCAAGTAAGTTCCAGAGTATTCAAATTTTGCATTAGTTCTGCAAGGTACTAAAAAATTTTTTTAAAAAGTGAAACAGCACAATGAGATATAGAAGCCACAGGTTTTATCTGGGCAATTTTTTTTGTGTATGAGAGGATGGGAGGGTAGGGAATACATTCACATCTAAAGCCTTGAATCAAAGGGTATACTAATTGTCTTGGTATGATGATAGTTAGCAATGGAGCTATGTTTGAAAAAAATGTGTATCTTTTGAAATTTAACTGTGAAAGCGCTGCCTATAGGAAATTGAAAGAGATCTAGGACCATACTTGATAATATTTTCCTAAAATAATGTAATTATTAATGCTAAAGCACTGTTCCTATGTCTTGATTTAATTATTAAATATTACATATTTAACAAATGGGTAAATATGTATCTGGTTCTACAAGGTCACATCTATGTGAAAGTCCACAAAGTCCTTAGGGGATAATTTTATTTCTTCTCTTTGGCTCATGATTGTTCCCTGCTTCCTTTCCAGAATCCAATTAGGGATGTTTCTATTATTCGTCCTGTTAACAAAAATGGTTGACAAACTTTTTTTTAAAATATAAAATGTGAGATCAGGGAACTCTGGGTCCTTGGGAAGAGTATAATCAGTCACGTCATATAAAGTCTGTGTTCAGGAATCAAATTATAACTGGGGATCCAACTATATGAAATATCTATAATTTGACCATATAGCCTCATCTTTTTACTTAGATGAGGCCAAAATGTTTTCCCTTATGTGTATATTACCGTCCTGTTTAAAAGGCTGGAAGACTCATGTTAAACTCTAATTGTAGAGAAAAAAAATCTCTGCTGTTAGACAATTTTTCACATTAAAATTTTCTTTGAGAAAAGCAGACTCTATTTGTGGATTTTAAGGTATTTGCTTTAGTAAGTAGAGTTCAGGGAATCTAGGGATTTGGGTGGGGAAAATTACATCTTTATTTGCACTAATTTCTAATCCCAGTTTAGTATTTCATTCAGTTATGAATTCAGGCAACAAACCATACTATTAATAGTATTAGCAGTATCCATGATTTGTCAGTAGATCAGATATTTTCGTATTACATTATAAATGTTGCAGACCTCTTAAAGTATCTTATTCTCATCACTACTTAGAAATTGGTAATCAGTTAATTAGTGCTAGATTAGTAAGATGTAGTAACCTGCTGCTAATCTTATTTGATGCTTTAAAAGTTTGACTATTTCTATATAATTGGTATCCTTTTTCAATCCTATATATTTTATGTTTCAATCCTATATATTTTATGTCTCATTATTCTGAGAAAGGCTAGACTGGGAAGGAGATTCATAACACAAAAGTTAAGACCATGAGGTAAGGCTAGTCTGTTTAGTGTGAACAGTTTAAGACTTCAACAGATTTTTTTTAACCACAGACTAATTGAGCAGCATGAACAAGTGTGATCACAGAGGCCTAATATCATAAGGAAGATTGATGGTCAAATAATGGGAGTGAACCCAGCTTAAAGCATTTATCCATTTGTTGTTTTTTCTCCATTATGTCCTAGAGAAGAATATTCTTGAATGGCGGAGCTGAAAAAGGTTTTTACCCACAGCTTACTGGAATCCAGCTGCTAATATGAAAATTTAAGTATAGTTGGCCCTCCATATCTGCAGGTTCTGCATCCTCAGAGTCAACCAACTGCAGATTGAACATATTCTAAAATGTAATTAAAAAAATACAACAGGCCGGGCGCGGTGGCTCACGCCTGTAATCCTAGTACTTTGGGAGGCCGAGGCAGGCGGATCGCTCAAGGTCAGGAGTTCGAAACCAGCCTGAGCAAGAGTGAGACCCTGTCTCTACTATAAATAGAAAGAAATTAATTGGCCAACTAAAGATATATATAGAAAAAATGAGCCAGGTATGGTGGCACATACCTGTAGTCCCAGCTACTTGGAGGCTGAGGCAGAAGGATCGCCTGAGCCCAGGAGTTTGAGGTTGCTGTGAGCTAGGCTGATGCCACGGCACTCTAGCCCGGGCAATAGAGTGAGACTGTCTCAAAAAAAAAAAAAAAAAAAAAAATACAACAAAAAATACAAATATAAGAACAATACAATATATCAAAACTATATAGCATTTACATTGTATTAGGTATTATAAGTAACCTAGAGATGATTGAAAGTACATGGGAAGATGTGCATAGGTTTATATGCAAACACTACATCATTTTATAAGTGACTTGAGCATCTGCAGAGTTTAGTATCTGAGGGGGGTCCTGGAACCAATCCCTCATAGATACCAAGGGACAACTGTAATTAGAAATTTTTAAGAACATACAACTTGCTACAATGCCTATGTTTGTGTTGGTATAAAAATATCAAACAATAAGACAATAACCTCTGGATATAAGCATCAAATACTATTCCTCTTGCTGTTTTAGTAAGTTACTAAAGGGGAAGGACTCCAGATAAGAAATAACTTTGGGATTTGTATTAAATCTGTAAGAACTTCTCAGTCTGAATTTGGCTTGGACAGCAGGAATACTGTTTATAAGTCTTCTGCATTATGATTAAAATTTGAGTTAAATGATTTCTGCATCATCTTGGCCATTGATTTGTAAAAACACTAAACATAGATGTAAAGTTGATACAAAGGCACATGCATAACTTTCTTCCTCAATGGAGGGAGACAAAACTCCAACGGTATCTAATTCTAAGATTAGGACAATTTACCGAATCCCTAAGTCCTACATATTTGAGGTAAGCAATGAAATGATATGCACCAAGAACTATGGCTCAGTTACAAATGAAGAAGGTTCAAATACAGTGTGGTGAAAATGGTGAAGTCATTTTTATTTCAGTACTTGACAAAATACCCCATAAAATTCAAAACTTCTACCATTATACAAAAATAGGTCTCTACAAGTGATATCTGTCTTCATCACCAGTAGCAAATATATTAGGCAGAAACATGTAACTTCAGTAGCCTTATAAGAAAAGTGCAGGACACCTCAAGCTACACATTCAGCAATATCATAATGCGCAAAAGTTTAATCTTTTCACCCATTTGATAAATACACAAGGTTTATAATTTAATGTTTTAAATTAGCATTCCACAAATATACATGTAATTTGATGATTACTGTGCATGAATACACGCACAATGTTTATATATACAAATTCCAGTTTTCGTGTTCTGGTGGGGGATTTGTATACAATCATAAGCTGTGTTTGTACTGGTCCCATTGAATATTCACAATACAAAAACACAAAAGAACCATTGATTTACAAAAGGAAATTTGTTTAAAATCACTTCAATTAATGATGTTTCAAAGGATTATCTTCTCATGCCAGCATGAAACTGAGTAGTTGAACCTATGAGAGAAAAACAGGACATTTAAATGATTTCAAATTAGGCTGCTACCTGTATCAGACTGACTGGTTCAGGCAAAGCAGGAGATTAGTATTGTCTCCATTAAAAAAAATGCCTTTTCCCCTTAAAGTGTCTTATTCATACTTGCACTGATTTTTAAAAGAGATTTTGAATATATATTTAAAAGTCACCAAGTCATATCTCCATAGCAAGATAAGTGAGACTAACGTTAAGAGTTTCTTCAAAGTGCTGTGAAGTTGAATGTTCTATAATATATATACCTTATACATCTTGAAAAATCTTTTGGTCTTCAAAATCTGGATCATGTGAAAGTTGGATGCTCAAAGCAAAGTAAGCCAAACCAACCAACAAACCCCAGCTATGCTAATAAAAGTTTCCTATTACTACAAGTTGCTGGAGTTATTTTTTGCATGAAGAGATAAACTACTAATTTAAAATAACCTGTAAAATAGCCCATAGTTTGTGGGACTAGAAGGAAAAAAAGTCCTTAGTAAAAGTAAAACATAATATAAAAGATGACTTAGAACACAATCATTTAAAATGATTCAAAGTCGCTGAATTAGGAATGAATTGAAGGGAGATGGGGAAAATAGGTTTTCCTCCAAGGAAGAAATCCACCTCTATTGTAAAGTATGAAATTTTTTTGTGTTTCTGAACAAAAATTAAAAGGTCATTCTTGCAAAGTCTTTTAAATGGGATAGTTTTTTGGGATTATACAGAAAAAGCACAATGTAGTAGGGACAATAACTGCATTAAGTGCTTAAATCAAGTGCTTCCTCCTCCTCCCCGCTACCCCTGATTTGCATGCCTTACTATAATACTTTCTAACATGCGTTACTTGGGAATATGTTCTCCAATAAACTCTGTAGCCTCAGACTACCTTATACATTGGTGCTCATCGTGCATTTTGCCTAATCAATCTGCTGAATGAAGATAGCAGAAACTTTTTGGGGGAAGTGAGATCCAGGGTGATAAACCATGTCTTAACTTAAAGCCTTCACAAGTCAGTTTCTCTGCTAGTTACACAGAATTTAAGCTTTGGTTAACTTGATAAGTCATGAACTGAACTGCAAGATTTGATCACCCTAATGATGAGTCGAGGAGAGCTGCGGGTCTAGCACTGTGATGCTGCCAATACATGGTTAAACTTAAGAGTACCTGACTGTACAGTTCCAAGTCGTCTTTGCAGTGCTTCTAGCCGAGTGATATAATCTGTCAGGGCTCTATCAGGATCGTAATTCTGAAGCTGAGAACATGCTAGGGAACCAGGATTTAAATCAGCTGGAATGCCTGGATACCTACAGGATTAAAAATATGTACATGAATCCAAATTATCCAGAAACAATGCAAGTAAGTTACCAACCTACCTCCACCTACCTCCTCCAAAAGGGAGGCCACTTGTACACTGGCTATTCCATATCCACTGTGCTTCTGAGTTTGGGATGAGAAAGAAACAACTCTTCAATGAATTTAAAGAAGCTACTAAATCATCATAACAATGCCCAGTACAATGCTTGTTGCAGAGGTTCTCAATAAAGTTAGATATGTATAAAAGCATCTTGTCATGCAGACTGTGGAGTTTTTCATTATGGTCAGAGACTATCAATTTTAGTCAATACTTTCCCCAATATCTGTCTAACCACAGCATATACTAAAGATGTCTAGCCATCTCAATGCAAAGAAGTCAAAGCCCTAACAATGTCCATCTTTCTCTGTTAAATATATTTAGCTACTCCAGGCAGGTTTTCTTAAATGCTTACCTATTTTGAAATGGTAAAGGAGACCTAGGATAGTCTAGATCTGATCTTGAGCGATAGGTAGTTTGTCTTGGTTCTCCATATAGCTCAAGCCCACCAGAAGAATGATAAAATGGGTCAGTCTTTTCAGCACCTAAAGTAATCCAAAACATATCTTGTAAAGAAAAAGATTCCAAGCTCTGGAAAAACTTTTACAAAACAGATAAGGTCTCAAAAGATGATTATACTATTCTATATACCACCATTTCCTACTTATAGTCATTTTCAATTATTTTTATACTAAAGGAGAGAAACAACAGTACAAGCAAAAATTTGGCTTTCAAATGTTATTTTGTTTACCTCTGAATATGAGTATTTCTCATATCGGGAACTATGCCTCAAAGAAAATTAACTATTTAATTGGAGTATTTCTTTTTAAAAGACCTCTTAACTATAACTAGGTGAGAGGTGTCTGAGTGTATGTGGCTTGTGGGAAAAGATGATGTAGATAAAAACAATTAGACTAATGTAACCAAGTCCTTTTATCACTCCATTCTACTGATGTATTGAAAAAAACTTGAAATCATGATTTGTTAACTTTTTTTTTTTTTTTTTTTAGACAGAGTCTCACTGTGTTGCCCGGGCTAGAGTACCGTGGCATCAACCTAGCTCACAGCAACCTCAAATTCCTGGGCTCAAGCAATCCCCCTGCCTCAGCCTGTCGAGTAGCTGGGACTACAGGCATGTGCCACCATGCCCGACTAATTTTTTCTATATATATTTAATTGGACAATTAATTTCTTTGTGTTTTTAGTAGAGATGGGGTCTCGTTCTTCCTCAGGCTGGTTTCGAACTCCTGACCTTGAGTGATCTGCCCACCTCAGCCTCCCAGAGTGCTAGGATTATAGGCGTGAGCCACTGCGCCCGACCTGATTTGTTAACTTTTAATACAACATAAAACTCATTATGGTACAAATTTCAGCTGTTCATTGTAATGATATTTGAAAATCATTTGCTCAGGGTACCAAAAATATTTCCCCTTTCTCTGCTGTTTAGCTACTGGTAGAATAAGTAAAGGTGGTTTAATATCAATATATAGCATGGGTAATCTCTATATCTCTGTAAGTCTGTGTGCTTCCAGCTTCTGACCTCATCTTTATGCCCTAAATATCTAAGCCCTGGTTTGCTTCCACTTCTAGATGTAGAGAGAAGGAGTTTTAACTGTTATCATTATTATACAACCTACTGGTATACTCAGAAACCTGTATGAATATTGCTAAATTATGAAAATGTCAAATCATAACTCTTCCACATGATTAACAGCAACTTTGTCTTGAAGCAGGGACTTAAAAGTTGGCACAAGGAGAGTGGGCTCTGGAGCCAGACTGCCAGTGTTCAGTCCTGGTTCCATCCCTTCTCTACTGGGTAGTCTGGGGCAAATGCCATGTGTTTTCCATGCCTCAGTTTTGCATCTATAAAGTGAAAATAATAATTGTACTTACATCACAGGATTGGGAGAATACATGAAAAGAGCATGGGTCCTACTGCAGACTAAGTACTCCATAAAACCAGCCATTATTATGCTCTTTAATTATTCAGAAGGTATTACACATGCCAGTAATTTTAGAGAAAATTCACTATTTTGACTTCACCTTGATTCAGTCCAAAGCCATCCCTGTTAATATTGATGGATCCAGAACCCGTGACTCGATGCCACCGTCGAACCAAAAATTTCATTCTAAAAAAAATTCCAAGATAAAATTTCACAGCATCTGTATATCTATAATGTATAGAGTACAAATATATATTTTCCACAAAAATCAAATCATACATTTAAATATGAACATAGGAGAAATTTCAAAATAATCACGATTGCCCAAACTAGGTAAATGCCCCCTGGTTTGTGGCAAAATCAATTAGAACTTAAGAACAGGCTTCAAGATCCTATTATCCTTTTCCCAAGTGGCAAGAGGTCTCTTATATTGCCAGCATGAGGTTCTGGATTTAGGCATAAACAGGGCAAAAGAGAGGGAGGGCAAAAGTAGACAGGAAAAAAGTAGGTGGGCAAAGAAATGGTGAGAAGTAATAAGTAGAGAAAAAGAATGTAGACTAAAGGGCAGATGAGACAGGAAAGAACAAAAAGACCCTTAAATTGGCAATAAGAGTGTACGGGGAAAGCTGGAAGATGTGGTGAGGCTCTTCTCGTCCCTTTGATCAGAGACAAAAGACAATACTGGTTTTGAAAGGAATGGGGGTATTAGTGTCATAAACCAGCTACAACAAGTTGCTGCCTACTGCATCTTGGCCCAAGGAACTTCCTGGAAGGGCAGTTTTCTTATTTCTAACCAGTTTCCAGGTTCAATCTAAAAAGGGTCAAAATATAATAAACATACAAAAGAAGACAAGGAAAAGAAGGTAGGTAGCAGAGTGAAGTCCTTCAACAGCAACTTCTACGCTGCTTTCACGGAGCCGCCTTAAATTCCTCTAATCAAAAGTACTAGCTAACTCCTGTGAACTCCTATTTATTTAGTGTCTTCTAAGTTCCATGCATGTTGGTCTTCTCCACTAGAAAGTGAGCTGCCTTTATGGATTTAGGCAGGGACTATGTCTTTTTCAGCAGTGCACCTACCAACACTTACCCCGGTTTACCCTACACAAGGAGCCAGAGGGAATGAAGTGAGAAAGGAGGAACTGAAACCAGGGACTACAGCGTGGAACGGAGTGGAGTAGAGGCAACGGGAGTCGAAGGCCGACAATAAGCTAAAGCCTGAGCTCCAGTTTCGAGAGCCAGCATGGATGAGACTTGGGAGGTCACCCACTATACAAATACGGAGTATAACCAGAAAAGAAAAGAGTGATGATTACAAATAACTAATCCTTCTAGAGAGTGTATGAATAAAATGCATTTTCAAGTACTTTACCTTGAAATTGCAATGGATACTCTGACGGCTGACCGAAACCTTGTGAAGCCCTTTGGACGGTTGGTGATCACCTCTAGATCTGTGAAGGCCGGCTGACCCCCCATCCTGGCAAGCAGGGCCAGGGTGGCATCTTCACATTCCTGGAACCCACCCAGTAACAGCAGCAGGTATTTCTTCTGATAAATGAGAGCTTTTCGAAAACTTTCTGCCCTCAGGTATTTACCATAAATTCTCTATTTTTAAAGAAGGAAGAACATAATGACATTAAGAAGGCATTCAATTGTTCTCTAGGGGAAAATAACCTAGATTTTAACAACAAGAAAAAAGTAGTAGTAGTAGCAGTAATAGAATGGCAAGTACCTTGACACTATTTTCTACTTTATCAGCAAGGATGAAAGTTAGGATAAATTAACTTTAGCCTTTATACTTCAGCCTGGGCAACATAGCGAGACCCCATCTCCACAAAAAATTAAAAAATTAGCCAGGTGGTGCAGTGCACACCTGTAGTCTCTGCTATTCTGGAGGCTGAGGCAGCGGGATGGCTTGAGCCCAGGTGTTCAAGGTTGACGTTGCAGTGAGTTACGATCACACTACTGCAGTCTAGCCTGGGCGACAGAATGAAACCCTGTTTCTTATAGAAAAAGAAAAAGAAGTCATAAACTTATATTCACTATATGGCTGGAATATTCCAAAAGTTTTTCTTTCTTTTTGTTTTGGATTTTGTGTAAACTGATTAAGGTAGTTTTACTACAATATTCATTATTAGTCACTAGAGAGGCTATTCAGAGGGCTTCCCATCTCACAGAGCATGATGCTCTTACACTGACAGCAGTACAGCGCTTGTTAGAAGTTGAAAAGATAACATTCTGTTGTTATCTTTATATGTTTTTACATTACCAGGGCTAAAAAGAAACTAGATGGCAGAAATGATAACTTCGCACTACTTCTAATATGTGGACATGTTAAAAATAGACACACATAATCTCTACCAGCTCCTGTTGGTCGATACCACCTGATCTGTTCTTCCAGCTTCATAATCATGTTTCTTAAACTAGGGAAGAAATTGTAGGAAGTGGAACCAGGAGTTCAGGGTGCTCTGTGTTTATTAACAGAGCTTAATCTGGTCCCAATCCTGGATATGCCTCTCCACAAACCTGCGACCAGCTAGACACCTGCATTCATGACACAGACTGAGTAAAGAGACCTAGAGACGCAGCCTGAGTGCCACCTACATTTCTTTAGTCCGTTCAACTAAGCTCAGTGAGAGATGAAACAAGGTAAAAAGAAAACCAGTTGTGATGCTTAGATGGCAGATGTCTCCTACCTTTAAAGTGACATGTTCAGAATCAGAGGTCAGATTTTGAAGTAAAGCGTCATTTCTTAGTTCAGCTTTCAGCTTGTACACTTCAGCCTCTGCCCTTTTCAAGGATTTCTGAAGAGTTGACTTTTCTCTGTTCCATACTTCTTTTTCAGAAGCAATGATGGCTTCAATGTTTGTACCACCATTGAATGAAAACCTAGAAGACTACAAAGACCATAGCCTACTTACATGATTTTAAAGAACAAGACTCTAAAGAAAAGTCTGAATTAAACATATTAAAGATATCCTCACGATAAATACAGAGTTTCAGCTTCCCAACCTCACCCAAGGAAAGTTCAAAGCCAATCTCAACTGACATAAAGGAATATACTCTCTTAAGTATATGGTCCTCTGCTGAGTAGATTAATTTTACAACTAAAAGTCCTTGTAAGATCCTGGCCACAGACAGGGTTTAGCAGAGATTTGAACTAAAAAAGTCATCAGATTTAACAGGTGGACCATCTGGGTCCAAATGTTGAGCTTGTGCCAGAAATAGTACACTGGAGAAGTGGACAAAAAATAAGCCAGTACATACATGGGTAAGGGGATTCCTACAGAAGCCACACAGATATGTTACCATATTTGACTTTACAGCTGTCTTATAGGTCTTCCTTATCTTCATATTGGATAATTATGGAAGCTAGCAATTTATTTTATATTAATAGCTTTTTAAATGGAAAATTTTTAAGTAAATTCCCAGAGTAATTTAATAGACTGAAATACATAATTTAAAAGCATCTTTGACTTGAGTCGTAAGTACAATAAGTGACAAACAGCTGAAGAGAACTATTGTCAGGATTCACATTTGAACATTTCTTTGAATGTGTCTGCTGTCAGTTCCTAGGCAGCTAAGTATCTGGCTTTGGAGATAAATATATCTTGGTTTGACTAAGACTTCAGTTTTCTCATGTGCAGGGCTGGATGTGTCTTAGAAATTCTGTACATATATAAGCCAGAGTCTAGTACAGAGGTGGCTCCCAACAAATAGTAATTATTAGAAGTTTAGTGATCAGTAATAGCAATATTGTTGTTATCCCTACAAAATTTCCCACAGATCCTAAGAATTAGATGCTTCATATTTTTTACATTATCAGGGCTAAAAAGAAACTAGATGGCAGAAATGATAACTTCACACTACTTGTAATATGTGGTCATGTTAAAAATAGACATACATAATCTCTACCAGCTCCTGTTGGTCGATACCACCTGATCTGTTCTTCCAGCTTCATAATCATGTTTCTTAAATCATTCTTTTCTTCAGTCAATTGGCTGATATGTCCTGTCAGCTCAGCATTTTGTCTCAATAGTCTTTCAGTCAATGAGCCACAAGTAGTACTTGGGGACACCAAGTTGGGCTGAAAAAACAAAATGGTATAAGGTCACATAGACACAAATGTACATGAACAATGTATCTAAATGTCTGAATAGGCACTGAGAGCAACACACTGCAAGAAAAAGTGCTGCTTGAGTTGAGTTTTAAATAATAGGCAGAATTTTACCAGGCAGGAAAGAAGACTAGGAAGAGCATATTAAGCAGAAGGAACAGCATATATGAAGGAAGAAAGGCTCGAGTGAGAATGTATTGCTTTTAGGAAGCTACAAGTTACTTGGTAAGACTAGACCAAAGGTTGCTTCACTTTATGGATAACAGACCTAAATGTAGGTGATGGAGAGCCACGAATGCTTTTAGGCAGGAGTATGCCACAAACAAAAGTTTTGTGTTAGAAGTCAAAGGCACAGGACTTAGTGACTGCTTAGATGTTCAATTAAGAGTGAAGGAAGGCCGGGCACAGTGGCTCATGCTTGTAATTCTAGCACTCTGGGAGGCCGAGGCGGGAGGATTGTTTGAGCTCAGGAGTTTGAGACCAGCCTGAGCAAGAGCGAGACCCGGTCTCTACTAAAAAAAAAAAAAAAAGAAAGAAAATTAGCTGTACAACTAAAAATATATAGAAAAAATCAGCCGGGCATAGTAGCATGTGCCTGTAGTCCCAGCTACTCGGGAGGCTGAGGCAGAAGGATGGCTGGAGCCCAGGAGTTTGAGGTTGCTGTGAGCTAGGCTGACACCATGGCACTCTACCTGGGGCAACAGAGTGAGACTTTGTCTCAAAAAAAAAAGAGTGAAGGAATATGGTCTATGGTGACTAACAACTTTCTAAACGGGCACTATCATGACCAGAAATATGGGCTTGGGGGAGAAAGGAGAAAGGCAAGATGGAATTCAGTTTGGAATGTGCCTGTTAGGTTTCTAAAGGGTAGGCCTGGGCCGGGCACAGTGGCCCATGCCTGTAACCCTGGCACTTTGGGAGGCTGAGGCAGAAGAATCGCTTGAGGCTAGGAGTTCGAGACGAGCTGGGACACCATAACGAGACCCTGTCTCTATAAAAAAATAAAAACAATTTGCTAGGTATGGTGTTTGTGCACTTGTAGTCCCAGCTACTGGGGAGGCTGAGGCAGGACGATTGCTTGAGTCCAGGAGTTTGAGCTGTGATTGCACCACTACACTGTGGTCTGGGTAACAGAGCGAGACTCTGTCTCAAAAAAAATAAAAAAAGGAGAGGTCTTGTCAGATTTGTTCACTGTATCCCCAGAACCTAGTACAGTTAACCTGGCACATAGTAGGTGTTCAATGTAAGTATTTTGCTCAATAAATAGTGTGAGCTCAGGCTGTGAAACTGAACGAGCTTTCATAGTTACGGTTAGAGGAACTGATGAAGGTGACTGATGAAACAAGCCTAAGAAATGACAGAAATAGCAAAAGGCACGGAAAAAGGGGATTTTAAGAAGATGGAAGAAGTCAAAAGTATTGAATGCTACAAATCAGTAAAGAAAGAGACTGAAAAGATTCTCCAGGTTAGTCAATTGTGAAGACACTGGTAGGATTCTAAGGGTGGTTTCACAGAGTGGTGAGGGTAGAAGTCAGATGGCTCTTTCAAGAAGCCTGGTCTCTTAATTAATTAATACAGTAAGAGGTTAATGTAATTATTCAACAGCAATGAAGAAAGTTAATTTTCTCCCAAGCTTTCATTATCTTCTATTGAGAGAAGACAAACATTATTCATATTAAAAATAAATACAAAAACTCTTTATAGAATATGCTTCCAGTTTCAAACAATCCATAATTTCTATTATATCTTTGCACTCAATGTATTAGGAAGAGCTATTAAAAAAGCCTTACCTCTTCGCCTGACTGGCCAGTTAATTTCTGTAGTTGTAAAATAATCCCATCAATATTTTCCTGAACCCAAATGAAATCTTCATCATCTGCTGTTTCAAACTGTAATCTTTAAGGAAAAGACAAAATGTCAAAACACACCTTCTCAATTCGGGCTGCTAACTAGCACAAACGTTACAGATCAGGCAACGCTCTGCTTCACCTACCACTTCTCCCTTCTAATAAGCGTTCTCTTTCTCTGGGTCAGGGTGTTAGTTATTTTCAGATATGAGTTTTATTAAAGGATATCATCTCCTACTGTAAACATGCATTACCTTTAAAATTTCAATTTCCCACCCTCAGCTAGCTATCAGTAAGCAATGGGGTCTGTCCAGCCTAAGAATGCTGTTTTTCTAAAGATCAGGAGAAAAGTCTCTAACCTATTAGAGGCTTTTTGGGCTAGATGCTGTAGTTTTGAAGCTACATGTTGAAGCTTTTGTCTGATCATTTCTAATTCATGATTACAGCCAGTTCCTCCTCCATTCATTTCAATCAATTTAGGATAGTTTGATTCTTTTGTTTCTCCTTCTATTTTCTGTTGAAGGACCCAATTTCTAGTTCGATCATTGGTTAAGCTCCATGTAGTTGGCTGGCAATTTCGGACAGAAAAAGAAAATAATTATTATAAATGAGCAGCATATCACATTCTTTCTAAAGGGAACACAATTATTGTTTATATTTCAAATAAACTTCTACGGATTTCATTTTTAAATGATTTGTATATGGCTATTTAAACAATATAATCCAATATCAAAACTTGATCAAAGGACTGTAGTACTTTTAAAAAATATTTAAAAAGAAACAAAGTGTCAGTTTACCTCATTAAGATTCTGGTACAGAATTCTTCTACCTTCTCGTTTTTCTTCTCGTTCCAGTTCTTGCTTCTGGAATTCCTGCATAATTCCTTGTAGTCGCTTTCCTTCAAGGTCTAACTTATAAACTTGTTGCCTTTTCTCTTCCAGCTGGCGCTGAAGATCTTCCACTTTCGACTGGAGCTCATGCATTTTTTTCTGTCCTTCAGTGTTGGCCTCTTGTTCTGTCTGCAACGTCTTCCTATGAACCTGCCTATCTTTCTCCATTTGCTGTCTTGTTTGCAAAGAATCCAGTTTATATTTTTCAGTCTCATTTAACAATTCTACTATGCGACTGTGTTTTTCCTCGAGCTGTTTCTGTAGCTCTTTAAGTAGGTCCTCAGAAGGCAGGGATGGCCGAGGTTGCCCACTATCATCATTGCTCTGCAGCTGTGCATGTAATTTCCGTTCCCTATCTAGGGTACTACTCATTTCCCGAATTCGAACTTTCTCGGATTCAAGAAGAACTTGAAGCTCTAAGTTTCGACTTTGTTCCTCTGATAACTGGGCATCATATAGCACTCTTTGTGATTCTATTTTTTGCTGTGCTTCATTTAGTAGCTGTTTCTGTTGTTCCAAAAGTAGATTTAGCTGAATATTCCTTTGTTTCTGACCCTCAAGTGAAAATTTCAGATCCTTGTAGGTAAAAATCAAATTTGAGAACTTGTTATTATTAAAATACTTTATAAATATACAACCATGTGTTTATTAATACCAATTGGTAGTATTTGGTAATAGAAGATAGAACTGATCATCCAGTTTATTAACTTAAATTTTCAGTGGTTAGGACATAATTGGGACATAACTATTTGAAGACTCAATTGATTTTCATCATGGAATATAATGATGAAATATAGGCAAGATAATAATACTTTTCTTTCAAAACATTAATCTTATCTGGCTAATATGAAGCAGGGTACATTTCTCCTAAGAATAACGACCTTTAAAAATATAAGTGTTTCTGGAGATCTTATATTTTGATAAGATTCCTGCACACATTAATAAATTTGTATAAAAATATATATAAGTGTTTCTGATATAATGCAATACAATTTCCTGAAAAACCTTGTGTTTGGCAGTATCATGTGCTAAAAATAACAGGGCTTATGGGGAAAGTAAGGCCAGGAGCAAACTACTCATAATCTATGCACATTTTTAATGTTTCAAAAAAAGTAATTTAGTACCTGGGGAGAAAACATGTCCCTACTCAGAAAAGAGGCTGGAGGCTACCGCAATGGACATTAAAAACAAAAAATGGGCAAAAATGCTGGCAACACATTTTCTTTAGCATAGAGTAGTGGAAACTAGGATTATGTGGCTAGAAAAATAGCTGTGAGCCAGTAAGGCTACCATTAATGTGGCATTGCAAGTAGTACAACCTGCCTTGAGCTGAGTGTCCTGCAAGGATGGGGTGTGCTTCTCTGGGAGAGCCTAACATTCATTTTAAATTTTCTTGAAGTAAAGCAGCAAGGGCTCCTGCTGCCAGAAAAGTATCCCTATTCCCTTCCCTAGGAGAAAATAGGAATCAAAACTACTATTTATCAAATTGTATGTATACCACTTCATATCCTGAAAACACATTGCAGCAGTCTATATGCGTCCTCGGATGTAGCAAAACAAAATCATCACACCGTTAACATTTCCTCATAATGTAGTTTAGATAAGACTACAACAGCGTGCAATGCATAGTGAACAACTTATCATATCTTACAAGAGTCTAAGGTTGATATTTTCGATGGAGGAAAGTCTCAAAGACTCTCTTTCTTCTATCATTTTGGATTTCCCAGAGACATTTAAAGACACAATACCTCAAGTTCTTCTTTATCCCGTTCTTCACTGCGTCCCAATTTGGCTTTCTCTTTCTCCAAAGCCCACTGGAGCTCTCTTGACTTTTTCTGTTCACTTGCTAATGTATCATTAAGCAAATGTACTTCATCTGTTTTATCTTTAACTTCCAACCTAAATCAAAGAAACAAAAGAACTTTCATAAAACTATTTTGACCAAGTATATAATGAGAGAATGAGAAAGAGAAAACAGCTTCCACTGAAAAGTTGAGATATATAATCAATAAGCTAATAAGAAAATATAAACCAGGTAAGAATTAAAGATTTTTGACTGTGGCTCATTTCAAATTAACTATTTCTAGTTGTATAACTATTAGTTATTATTTACCATTGCAAACAATTATTTTCCTTTGTCTTTTAGTGAACATGGAATTCACCATGTGTATCTGTGTGAAACCAATGTTTCAAATAAAAATGACTGTACTTGTAACGTCTTTGGCAAACAGAATATTTCAGTATTTACACCCACAATGCTTTTTATAAGCATTATCTCTTCAAACATTTTGCATATTTCAGCTAACTGCACCATGAATCCCACTGAGTTCATAAACATCATTGCAAATTAGTTGGTGGCAAAAATAAAGGCCAAAATGATATCTTACACAATAAATCTCAAATAGAGCTGAAGGACAGTAGAGATATACCAATATAATCCTAAGTTGATCATCTGGAAAAATTTAGGGTTATTTGCTCTCTACTGTAGTTTTGACTTTAACATAGTTTCATGCTATTTAAATATCACCTATAATGTTATATTTTGGAATATTTACACAGTGTTTGACAAAATTACTGCAATTCCTTTACTAACACCTATTTGTAATAAGGAAGAAGCTTGGCACACCTGAATGCCTCTAGTTCCTTTAGGTGCTTATGCTGTGCCTTGAGTGTTGTTTCGAGTTCCAGTTTAGTTTGTGCGAGTTCACTCTTTAGTTCAGCAACTGCCATCTTCTCAGAGCTCAGCTGCTCCTGGAGTTCTGCTGCTCTGTCTTTCACACTGCTCAGCTCCACTTGCATCTCCAGCATCTGAGACTGCTTCTGCTGTATATTATATTCTAAGACTTCTAAATGGAATATGATTAATATTTAAAATATGATCAAACAACTCATATTTGGTTTATACATATTTTGTCAATAAGAACCGATTTGTAATTTAGGAGATTACTGCAAAGCAAACAGGAAAGAAAAGATTAAAGTCCCAAGAATTGGTAATTTATATAAATACACTTTATGCATGTTTTCCTCACAGTGCTAATGGTCATGATTTTCAGAACTATAAATATATAAGGATGATAATAATTTAACAGAAATACATTAGTGGATGTAAAATTTAAAAACAACTTTAAATGTTCACACAATACTATAAATAGAAACTTGTGTTTGTTAATTCAGAATTTCAACAGCTCATATTAAAAAAATTCCAAAGATTTTTTCACAGCCACACAAAAATAACCTGCAGGAGTTACCCATGTAACTATGACTACAATTATCAGTGCTGCTTGCATCTTTTGTTCAGCACCCCTTTGCAGACAGTCCCTAGGAATTTTAACTCTGACTCCAGAAGTGGGAAGTCCAAACCCCAGTTTGGATCCTGGTTTTTTCATTTAAAACCAACCAAACCTTTGCTACATGTTTGTTACAATGAAAACAAACTGAAAAATTTAAATCCCTAAGTGTGTTAAATGAAAAAAAGCATGTTACAAAATATGTATCAGGATACCCTTTTTATGTAAAATATAAAGTTATGTACAGATGCATGTTGAAAAGGTCTGGAGACATATTCGTTGAGGTGTTAAATAGTCATTATTTTAGGATTTAGGTGATTCTATGGGTGATTTTTACCCCATTCTTTTGTTTCTTTATTCTACCATAAATATGTATCACTACTATACTAAGAAAAAATTTTTTAACCTGACAAAATTCTATCAAAGTATATCAATTTATATTAGTTCATATGATGATGTTAGGCAACAGGAATACCATTGGCTTTAGCTGATAATCAATCATGTTAATGTAGGCTTTTAAATTACAGAGGCTAAGTATTTACATATATAAATATGAATCTATGTGACATTAAGGCTTCAACAGCATTCTATTTAACCTAAATAAAATATTAATCAATTATCTCTGAAAATAGTTTTAAATTAAGCTTATATCTAAAGAGGTTTTTTTTTTTCTTTTTTGGGACAGAGTCTGTTGCCCAGGCTAGAGTGCAGTGGCATCAGCCTAGCTCACAGCAACCTTGAATTCGTGGGCTGAAGCAATCCTCCTGTCTCAGCCACCTGAGTAGCTGGGACTATAGGTGCATGCCTGGACCAGCCCTGCCTAATTTTTTCTATTTTTAGTAGAGACAGCGTCTCCTTCTTGTTCAGGCTGGTCTCCAACTCCTGAGCTCAAGTGATCCTCCCTCCCTGGCCTCCCAGAGTGCTAGGATTACAGGTGTGAGCCACCACACTTGACCTAAAGGGATATGTTTAATTTATCTTGTTATACCTGTTTTCTCTGAAGTAA
This sequence comes from Lepilemur ruficaudatus, assembly GCA_963574885.1. Classification (NCBI taxonomy): domain Eukaryota; kingdom Metazoa; phylum Chordata; class Mammalia; order Primates; family Lepilemuridae; genus Lepilemur; species Lepilemur ruficaudatus. The sequence continues at coordinate 101,267 of CAUYRT010082126.1, forward strand.
TTTTAACCTGCTCCAGATTTTCTATGACAAATATGAGACTATGCTGTGACTTTCAAAATTCACAAAAAATGGTATTTCTACCATTAAATACAATAAAATTACTGAAGACACAGGTATGTGTTCTCACTAGATATGATGAAAATTACGTTTCACTGAACACTAACAATTCCCATCTGTAGCTCAGTTTATATGGACGAAGACCCCTATCAAAAAGTGTGGGGGGAAAAACCTGAACAAGCATATCACGAAAGCAAAAATCCAACTGGCCAATAATCATATGAAAAAACACTAAACCACTTCAGTAATTAGGGGAAAGTCAATTAAAACCACAATAAGAATCTAGTGCACACCCAACAGACTGACAACAGAGGTCTGGCAATACAGCTGTTGGCAAAGACACAAAGCAACAGAACTCTCATACACTGCTAGTGAGTGTACAAACTGATATGACCACTTTGTGAAACAGTCTGACATTATCTAATAATAATATAAGAATAATAAATTTCAATAATAAATTTAAAAATATGTATCTTATGACCCAGCAATTCCACTCCTAGGTATATATTCAGAAGAGTCATGCATGTGTGCATCAGAAACAGTGTACAACAATGTCTCTAATAGTACTGACTGCAACAACTAAAAAGTAGAAACAACTCAAATGTTCAATCATAAAATATATAAATTTTAGAATATCTATACAAGGGAATTCTAAATAGTAACAAAAATGAATGAACTAGAGATAAATGCAGTAACTTAGAAGAATGTTAGAGAGAGGTGAAAGAAATAAGACATAAAATATACACAGATTGATAAAGTTCAGAAACAGGAAAAAATGTAAACTTATATGGTTCAGGAATATATAAACAGACAGTAAAACTAAAGAAAAATCAGGATAATCATTACCTCTAAGAAGCATGCATTTGGAAAGGGGGCTTTTGGGAAACTGGCAATGTTCTACTTCAAGTGGGTGGTATTTCCATAGACACTCACTTAGTAGTTTGTCATGGTGTATATTTGCACTTTGTATTTTCTTGTATGTATGTTACACATTATAATTTTTTGAAAAAGGATTAAAAAAGAAGTAGTTACTTGCATTGTGGGTTTTTCTTTTAAGTGGTTATCCTCTAAAGAGTATAAGAAAGATTTTTCTTAATATACAGTTTTAAAACAAAGATAATGAACTTAATGGGCTTAACAATGGGATCAGGGCAATGGCAGTTCCTTTTAAATTAAATATAGCTGTTTAAAATCCATTTGACAATGCAGTAATTAATATAGATTATGTTCTTAGTGTTATGAGAATGAGAAGAAAATGTGACTGAGGAGATGTGTTTTAACTGAATAATAATGAGAAAAGAGAAACAAAGTGAAATATTTTCAGCTATTTCTATAACCATATAAGCCTGTCATACAACATACCGTGGCTTGGTTTATCATTCTCTTGTTCTCTTTTTAGAGTCATTTTTCTACTATTCATTTGAGCATGCAGTGCTTGAATTTCAGATAACAAACTCCTTCTATCTGCTGTCTGGAGGCATTCCATAGCTGCTCGATATTCAATACCCTAAACAAAAGAAAATAAAAAATCAAATGAAGAGAGTTGTAAAGATAATAAAATCAACCACTAAGAAATCTAAAGAGGAATGAATGGAACACACATGCTAAAATTTTACTTAAAAAATTTTACATCGACAGAGCTGGAGGAAATTATATTAAGTGAAATAAGGCAGGAACATAAATACTGCACATTCTCACTCTTACGTGGAAGCTAAAAAAAAAAAGTTGCCTTGCAGAAGAAGTGTAACAGATGACACAAGAGGCTGGGAAGGGTAGAGGGAAGAAAGGGATAGGAAGCGTGTTAAAGGATGCAAAATTACAGCCGGACAGGAGGAATCCTCTAGTGTTCTATGCCACTGAAGGATTACTATAGTTAACGATAATATATACAGCTTCAAATAGGAGGATTTTGAACATTCCCAACACAAAGAAATAAATGTTTGAGATGATAGATATGCTAATTACTCTGATCTGATCACTACACATTATATGTATTGAAATATCACTATATATACCCCATAAATATACATAATCAATTAATATAAAATTTAAAACTCAGGAAAATTATTCTTTTCCAAAATGTGTGAGGATATGCTGCATACAAATGCTCCTTTACCCCTAACCTCTACATAATGTACTTCATTAAAAGAACATTCTTTTTCATAACTACAGTACACAAAAGTAAAATTAACATTACTATAATACTATTATTTAATATACAGAGCTTATTCAAATTTTGCCATATGTCCTCTAAAGCAAAAGGAAAAGAAAATTGATATTTATTAAGTCTTTATCTTTTATGGCCTTTTAAATTTATGAAGAGTACAGGCTAGTTATTTTATGTCCCTCAATTTAAAAAAAAAACTCTTTATTTTGAAATAATTCAAGCCAAAGTTCCTGTGTACCTTTTAGGCAGGTTTTCCCAATGATAATATCTTCTATAACCACAGTACATTATCAAAACCAGGAAACTGACATTGGTAAAATATTTGTTAAACTACAGAGCTTATTTATATTTCCTTGTTTTTTATATGCACTCATTCTTTTCTTGATGTATATAGTACTATGAAATTTTATCACATGTACAGGTTCATATAACCACCACCACAAATCAGAGCACAGATTGTTTCATTACCACAAAAAGTTCCTTTGTCGTCACACCCTCTCACTAACCCTAAACTCTGACAACCAATGATCTGTTTTATAGAGCCACAATTTTGTCATTTCAAGAGTGTTATATAACATACAAGTTGTTGTGGGTATAAATATTACACTTTGTTCTTTTTTAATTGTTGATCAATATTTCATTGTATAGATGTAGCACCATTTGTTTACATATTTACCTGTCAAAAGAACATTTGGGCTCTCTGTAGTTTTTGGCTATTAAATATAAAACTGCTATGATATTTGTGTACAGATTTTTATGGAGACGTAAGTTTTCATTTCTGTCTGATTAAATATCTATTCGTGTGACTGCTAGCTTATATGTTTAACTGTATAAGAAACTCCCAGATTATTTTCCAGAGTTGGCTCTCTCATTTTACACTCCTACCAGCAATGGATGAGATGCAGTTTCTCTGCATCCTCATCATAACTTGGTGTTGTCACTATTTTTCAGTTTGATAGATATGTAGTGGCTTCAATTTGTTTTGGTCTGATATTCCTCCCAGAGGAGATTCTGGTTATGCATTTAAGAGAAATACCACAGAAGTGACATAATGTCCTTCTTATCAGTAATTATATGTCATCTGTTTGTTCCACTACTGGTTACATTAACTCTGATTACTTGGGTGAAGGTGGTATCTGCAAGGTTTCTTCACTGCAGACTTACTGCTTTTCCCTTTTAGAGAAAATTAAAGTTTCATTTAGATACCTGTTCTTGTATTCTCTGTTCCAAACAGCTTAATAATCCAACGGCATCTCTAGTACCTAGAGCTGTCAGCTCTGTCTGAAACGCGGCTAGTAAAACACTGCGCTCCTTTAAGAAAACTTGCTGAAGGGCAAGCAGAAGTTCACCTCGCCAGTCTGAGAAGGTCTCCTGAGATTGAGAACTATCATAAACCTAGCACAATACAAATAACAAAGGTCAGTTTTCAAATGAGCATGCTTTTAAAATATCCTAAACATATTAATCTATCAACCAAAATAAATATTAAAAGCCTAAGAGCATATATTTTCAAATGTAAAAATATATATAGTAATTCATGTGAAAATACATAAAAGATAATTTGTAAAGCACATTGTTATTTGTTACAAACAATATAAAACTATTTAGATGCTTAATATTCTTTGGGTACCTCAGCTTCTCTTTGCACTTGCATTTTTGTAATTAAATCCTTAAGAGATGAGATTGTATCGAGGTAAGCTCTTCTCTCTTCTAGCCAAGATTCTGACAACTGCTGAATAGTATGGTTCTCTCCATCACTATAGGGAGACTCTGTGAGAGAAAGCACCTGCATCCCCTCATTATGGACAGCTCTCAGTAATCCCTAGAAAACAAAACCCAAAGCCAGAATTATGACAACTTCTTCAAAGACTGAAATTACATACAAACAGAAACAAATTTAAAGCAAGATAGTTTTATCTAGCTACACTGATGTAGAAAATCCACTGCAGACAGAAAACTCCAGCCCAACATTACTGAATGCCTTCTTCCTGTAGAGGCGTAAGTGATCCCAGGAGATAGTCTATGACTTTTCACAGCTCTTATCTCTAAGTTCCTTCTATACAGCTGATGTATTCTTCCTGGGTTTAATGATTAGGCATTGATTTGACCAAAAGAAATACATGGGAAACAACTTCTACTCTTTGAAACTATCATAATAATTCGGCAAACAAAAACATTGAGAATAAGAATTATGAAGAGAAAAAATCTTCACACATAATCATTTAATATATTACAGCTTATTATCTGTGAAATATTGAAATAAAACAAAACAGATCCCCAAGCTGAGTGTGGTGGCTCATGCCTATAATCCCAGTGACTCAGGAGGCTGAGTAGGAAAATCGCTTGAGGTCTGGAGTCCAGGATCAGCTTGGGCAACATAGTGAGACCCAGTCTCTAAATAAATCAACAAAATAAAATTTAAAAACATGAAAAAAATTAGGCAGGCACGATGGCACATGCCTGTAGTCCCACCTCCTTGGGAAGCTAACGCAGGAAGATCATTTGAGCTCAGAAGTTTGAGGCTGCAGTAAGTTATGATCATGTCAGTGCACTCCAACAGCCTGGGTGACAGAGTGAGACCCTGTCTATTTAAAAAAAAAAAATAGATCCCCAAGGTTCTCACAATATAACTTTTAATAAACTATTACGTTCAATATAGAAATACTGGTTAAGTTAATAAAAGATAGATCCCCAAGGTTCTCACAATATAACTTTTAATAAACTATTACGTTCAATATAGAAATACTGGTTAAGTTAATAAAAGATATCTATCTTTTAGTACCTTTATTTTCTTTGGAAAGGAATCTGTTGAACTTTCACCTTCTTCTCCTCGGCCTTCTAATGCTGTGTCAAATCCCGGACTGTGTGTAAGATAAATTCCCTGACCCCAGTCTGATCCAGAATCTAAAATACAGAAAATCATTTCCTGTTAAAAAAAACAAAACAAAACAACAACAACAACCCCTTGCCCCCAAAATAGCACTTTTTAAACTAATACTATAACCATTCCAGAAATTTATACAACTTACCACTGGAACATATTTCTCTAGTTTGGTAAGCATCGGAATGTTTTAATTCAGGAAATGAGGATCCCTAATTAGAGAAAACATAAAAATATTTTTTTTTGCTCTAATAAAAATAAAAGCCAATGAATCATTTTGTTATTTTCTAATGCTGTAATAAAAAATCAATTAAATCTGTCATACCTTTCATAATAAATGAAACTATCCACAATTTATAACAAGTCTATATTTTTTTCTTCATGGATATTGCCATAATAGAGACATTGATGAATTAAGAAATGATAACAGGTTCCAAATCTACACAGGAATTTAACATATTATCTAACTCTACACAGTGGAAAGATTTAAAATTGTAATAGTATTCTAAGAAAGAGACTGCCTCAAGTTTTTTCTTTTTTTTATTTTCTCTTAGGAAACATACAACCTTCCAAGTCTGAACCAGAAAGAAATAGAAACTCTGAATATACCAATAACAAATAGTGAGAATGAATTAGTAGTAAAAAATCTCCCAAGAAAAAATACCCCAGGACCAGATGGAACTGGTGCCACTCCTACCGAAACTGCTCCAAATGATTGAAGAGGCGGGAATCCTCCCTAACTCATTCTACAAAGCCAGTATCACTCTGATACCAAAGCCAGGAAAGGATGCAACCAAAAAAAGAAAAAAGAAAACTAGACTATCTCTGATAAACACAGATGCAAAAATCCTCAACAAAATACTAGCAAACTGAATCCAACAGCACCTCAAAGAGATAATTCACCACAATCAAGTGGGTTTCATTCCAGGAATGCAAGAATTATTCAACATATACAAGTTCAATAAATGTGATTCACCACATAAACAGAACTATAATTAACCCCCCATATGATCATCTCAATATATACAGAAAAAGCATCTGAAAAAATCCAGCATCCCTTCGTGATAAAAAACCTTAAAAAAAACTCAGCACAGAAGGAGTATAACTCAATATGATAAACCCACAGCCAACATTATGCTGAATGGGGAAAATTTGAAAGCATTCCCCCCAAAACTGGAACAAGACAAGGGTGCTCACTTTCACCACTTCTATTCAACATAGTACTGGAAGTCCTACTCAGAGCAATCAAGTATGAGAAAGAAATAAATGGCATCCAATTTGGAAAAGGGGAAGTCAAATCATCTCTGTTTGCTGATGATATGATCATATGCCTTAGAAAATCCTAAGGACTCCTCCAGAGACTCCTAGATCTGACAAGTGAATTCAGCAAAGTCTCAGGTTATAAAATCAGTGTACAAAAATCAATAGCATTTCTACACACCAATAATGACCAAGCTGAAAATCAAATCAAGAACTGAATCCCATTTACAATAGCTGCAAAAACAAAACAAAACAAAACCCCTAGGAATATATTTAACCAAAGAGGAGGAAGATCTCTACAAGGAGAACTAAAAACCACCAATGAAAGGAATTGCAGAGGACACTGAAAAACATCCCATGCTCATTGGAAAAATTAATATTGTTAAAATGACCAAACTGCCCAAAGCAATCTACAGATGTAATGCAAACCCTATCAAAATACGAACATTGTTTTTCGCAGAATTAGAAAGAATGATTCTAAAATGCACACAGAATAATAAAAAAGAGCCTGAATAGCCAAAGCAATTGTAAGAAAAAGAAAAAATCTCGAGGCATCAGATTACCTGACTTCAAATTACACTATAAGGCTACAGTAACCGAAACAGCATGGTACTAGCATAAGAACCGACACAGAGATCAATGGAACAGAGTAGAGAACCCAGAAATAAAATCCATATACCTACAACCAACTGATCTTCAACAAAGGAGACAAAAACATATACTGGGGAAAGGATACCTTAATACCTCAATAAATGGTGCTGGTAAAATTGCACTCTTCTGCATGCAGAATAATGAAACTGGATCCCTATCTGTCACCATATAAAAAAATTAACTGAAGCTGGATTAAAGACTTAAATGTAAGACTGGACACCATAAACATTCTAGAAGAATGGAAAAACTCTTCTGGACATGGCCTTAGAATGGCTAAAGAATTTATGACTAAGATCCCAAAAGGAAATGCAACAAAATAAAAAATAGACAAATGGTACTTAAATTAAAAAGTTTCTGTGCAGCAAAAGAAATAATCAAAAGAGGGCCAGGCGCGGTGGCTCATGTCTGTAATCCTAGCACTCTGGGAGGCTGAGGCAGGAGGATCGCTTGAGCCCAGGAGTTTGAGTTTGCTGTGAGCGAGGCTGACGCCACAGGACTCACTCTAGCCCGGGCAAGAGAGTGAGACTCTGTCTCAAAAAAAAAAAAAAAAAAAAGAATCAAAAGAGTAAACAGACAACCTACAGAATGGGAGAAAATATTTGTAAACTATATATCTGACAAAGGACTAATATCTAGAATCTAGGTATTACACAGCAAGGAAAAAAACATACCACCCCTTCATAAAGTAGGCAAATGACACGAACAGGCATTGTTCAAAAGATACACAAATGGTCAAAAAAAATATGAAAAAATGCTCAACATCATTAATTATCAGAGAATTGCAAATTAAAACCACAATGAGATACCATCTTATGCTAATTAGAATGGCCATTAAAAAGTGAAAAAACAGCAGATGTTGGCATGGATGCAGTAAAAAGGGAACACTTATTACCGCTGATGAGAATGTAAATAAGTACAATCTTTATGGAAATCAGTATGGAGATTTCTCCAAGAACTAAAAGTAGATCTACTGTTTGATCCTGCAATCCTACTGCTGGGTATCTAGCCAAAGGAAATGAAATTATATAAAAAAGATACCTGCACTTGTATTACCATAGCACAATTCACAATTGCAAAGATACAGAATCAACCTAAGTGCCCATCAACTGATGAGTAGATAAAGCAAATGTGGTGTGTGTGTATGACAAGAAACACACACACACACACACACACACACACACCCCCCATGGAGTACTACTTAGCCATAAGAAAGAATGAAACAATGTCTTTTGCAACAATTTGGATGGAACTGAAGGCCTATATGTGGGCTCAAAGGATGGGTGGTTGGGAAGGGATGAGGGATGAAACATTACCTATGGTCTACAATGTGTATTATTCAGGTGATGGGCACACCAAAAGCCCAGACTTCATCACTATAAAATATATATGTAATGAAATTCAACTTGCACAACCTAAATCCATTGAATACAAAAATACGATACTGAAAAAAAACCCCACATATTAATAAAAACCAATACCTCTTTAGTTCTCAGACACTGTATCACTGTCTTCAAGGTAGCACATTCCTCTGTCAGTAACTGAACAGCAACATAATGTTCTCTCTTTAAGGTTTCAGTTTCTGAAATATGTCTGGATTCCATATCCAAAATTTCAGCAGCATGTAGTTCTCGCATTTGCTCAATTTTTTCAGTAAACTGACGGATTATTTCAGTGACTTCTTCTGAGGAACACTCACTCTGCAAATCAATTTGGATTCCTGAATTTCTAACAGGAATTTGTGGAGTCTGATTGCTGCTATTGACCCTGAGAGTCCTCTCCGTCTGGGATGCAGAGCTTTTACCCACTTTAATAGGAAGTGGCTCTAATATGCAGACCTTTCTGTTTTCCTGTCCCTCAGTCTTATCTTCTTTTTCTAAGAAGTGGGATAATTTCTCTTCTGCCTCTGTGAGTTGATCCCTAACTTGGCTTAAATCTTTCTGAAGAGATGCCATATTTGTTTCTTTTACCTAAAATATAAGAAATAGAATAGTATTCGATTAAAAACTTTCCATATTAAATGTCAAATTTAAAGGCAAAGGCAGAGTATAATGCATGATTTCATGTTCATTTTCCTCAGAATATTAGAAAAAACATTTCAGAAACATTCTCATATATTCACATGTATGTATGGTCATAGATTACTACAGAGGTAAAATAATTTTATTAGTTTCTACTTTTGGTTCTCTTTTTTCCTGCATTAACAGGCTAGAGATTAAAAGTATCCTAACAAAGATTCCCAGGAAAACCAAACGAGAAGATGCTGGTAAATAAATGTACAATAATGGAATTTTTCATCAAATTGACAAAAGACTTTTTATGTAGCTTTTCAGTTATGGATCTGGGTTTGTTTTTATAAAAGAGAATATACTTTGACATGAAATTAAGATAAGTAGAAATAAGTTTATTAAGAGTTTTGTTACTTATCTTACCAAAAGCTCTTCTTGAAGTTTTTCTGCCTTTTCTTTATAACGAGCAAGTTCTTCTTTGGTAGCCACTGAGTCAGCTTTAAGATCCTCAAATTCCCCCCAAAATCCACTTTCTTTGTTGTTAATAATTAACTCAGTAGTTGTCTGAATGGCAGTGGAAACATAAGAAACACATCATTTTTTAAAAATATAGGTAAGTTCAAGGCACTTATACATTCAAATAAAACTTTCCCAGAATGACTGCCTATAGATAAAGGTGGTTACAATGATCAGTGTTCTTTCAACAAACAGGGAAACTTTTTCAGAACCATCATCTTATAGTCTTGAGGCAATGATTGTCTTCTTGAGGAATCAATGAGTTTCTGGGAACAAAAGGTAAATCATGCCATTGCTATATATCCTAAAAATTTATAAATTATTAATGAAAATATTTTTGGTACCATTCAAAAGTGCTTCATAGTCATATCATTTACCTCAAAAGAAACCAGGTGCAATTGAGATATTTCTTAGAAGTTATACATGGAAAGTCATATTTTAATTATTTATTACTTACAATAATTTATAGTTCAAATAAGCTAAGAGGAAAAAGCCTAGTAAATGGAATTACAGAATTGTGACGTATTAATCTCCTAGTGTTTAGATAATACCATACTTCTAATACTCAGAATTATAAATTTATAAAGTGAGAATTTAAAAAAAAGCCCTGTTCACATCTGTCATAAGCTAAAAAATAACTGCAATATCAGATCTTTACATAAGTATACTTACAGAGGTAAAATGCAAATTTTTACCAAAACATCCTTTTTTGGTAAAAATAAAATTTGTAAAAGCTAATGATTTGTCACCCACTCATTAATTCATTAGATACTAATATATTATTTTCCTCTAAAGTCTGTATTCTTTGTCAATAGTAATATATTTTGACATTTTCCATTACTTAAAAGGAATGATAACATAATATGCACATTAGAAGGAAATTAAGGAAAAAAATCCCACACAAGTCCTAGAGGACATTTGCTAAACTTAATGTTTCTACATTTCTTCTGACTGCTCTATTTAATGACAATGCTAATGAAATAAATGTGTTTGAAGACCATGAAACATAGTCTGTATCCATTATTCTAGTGATAATAATGTGACTGCACAGTGTTAAATTTGGCCTGAAGTTGTCTCTGTACCTTGAGCTCCTGTGTAAGGAATTGCTACCTAACTTAGGAGTATGTAACCAAATTGAAAATCTAACTTAGGAGTATAAAAAACGGCCAATTCTTAGCCAATCACAAGCAGCTAACTGATCAGACCATGTCCAAATAAGGCAAATATTTAGCTGTAATCAATCGAGCTATTTCTGTACTTTATTTGAGAGTATAAATATCTGTACTTTACTTTATCTGTACTTTACTATAAATTTCTGTACTTTACTTGAGTCTATAAATATCCACTGTCCACTGCTGCACAGCAGAGATTTGTGAAGCTCTTCTGGTTCTGAGTGCTGCCGAACTCATGTATCGTTCTTTGATCAAATAAACTCATTTAAAATTAGTTTTGCCTAAAGTCTTTCTTTTAACAACAGTATGTTTTTATTAAAAAATCCTTTTCTATAAATTTCTAAATGTAAACAGAACACTATATTTAATAAATTAGCAGTCATTTTAAAGAATAAATAAAGGAAAAGAGTTTCTTAGGGTATTTAAGTGAAAAAAATCAAATAAGAAACCAACCTTTTGAACTTCAAAATCTCCTTGAGAGTTTCTTTTTCTTTCTTTCCCTCCCTGTTTTTTCTCACTTTCCTCCAATAGCTTCTGTAGTTCTAGCACCTTCTTTTCTTTTTCCGAAGAGTTTTTCTCTGCAATTTCTAATTGTTCTTTTTCTAAAATCAAACTAGTGTGCATTTCAACCATTTGGCTTTCTAATTCTGTTATTCTCAAGATTAACATTGATACATTTGACCCCATCTCGTTTTCTGTTAGTTGATTTAAATTCTGTTTATTTGGCCTTTCAGGTTCTGATGAAATTGCTTGTTTATCTTGACAGAACTTTGCATATTCCTGAACTGCCTCAAGTTGGACTTGACTCACAAGAGCAGCAGCTACTTTTTCCTCAAGTATTTTTTGTAGGGTTCCAATCTTCTTTTGAAGCATTTCTGTTTCAGACTGGCCTTGCTCTTGCATGTCTTTTATCTGTTGATAACACTGGATAAGTTCTAAGTCCTTTGCACTAATAGTGCTCTCAAGTTGTAGCAACTTTTTTTCCAAATTACTCATGGAAACTTTGCTATTTTCTTCAAAAGATCTGAGGTAAGTCTGATTCTCTAGGGGTTTAAGATCATCCTCAGTAAGAACTTCTAGTTTAGGTTTGTCTTTACTCAGATCATCTATAGCCATGTCAACACTTTTCTCTGGTACACTTTGGATTTTTTCCATATTTTCACGTTCTCTCTTTAAGCTGCATAATTCTTGTGTTAGTTGATTCATTTTAAAATTGGTTTCTTTAAGTACATTTTTTGTAAAGGTCATTTCTTCATTAGTAGTTTCTACTTGTTTTTCCAAAGCTAGCTTTTCAGCTATAACCAAATCCAACTGATGTTTTAAACTGTCTGCTTCTTCTGGGAGAGAATTACCATCCACTGATGTCTTCTGTCCAATATTTGCCAATTCCTGTTGAAGTTTTTCAATTACTTCATTGAGCTGCTCTATTTCTTCTTCTCTATTTTTCTTCACACATTCCTGATCACTCATCAAACATTCTATTTGGGTTTCAAGATCTCTTATTAGTGCATTTTTTTCTTCAATAACCTATTAATGAAGAAGATTACATAATAAATATGTATTTCTATTTTGGAAATTTTAATTTATTTTAGGTAGGACCTTAAAGAGATCACTACTTTTCAGACATACTACCTTACTTTAATTTCAATATAGACCAACACCTCCCCCCACCATATAAAACAAAGACCTTATTTAGAAATTCATTCAGAAAGTCATGTTAGGTATAAAGTGACTTACGCTTTTAGTAGCTGATGTCCTATTATGAAAATAGTTGATATCTATCTATCTATTTATTTTTTTGAGACATGGTCTCACTCTGTTGCTTGGGCTATAGTGCAGTGGTGTGATCACAGCTTGGTGCAACCTCAAACTTCTAGGCTCAAGCAATCCTCCTGCCTCAGCCTCCCAAGTAGCTGCAACTACAGTTGTGCACCACATCCAGCTAATTTTTTTATTTTTTGTAGAGATGGGGTCTCACTCTTGCTCAGGCTGGTCTTGAACTCCTAGCCTCAAGCAATCCTCCCACCTCAGCCTCCTGATATCAATATATTTTAATTGAAAAGATGAAGTACTGAAATAAAGTCTTTAACTGGTTGCACCCAAAGGTAATTAACTCATATTAAACTCATATTAAATAGAAGAATTTATAATAGGTTTGATTAGAATAATATGATAAAATCTAAGTCAAAGAGCCTCCCTGAAAAACATTAAAATCCTTTGACAATATTAGGAGGAACAAAAACATACACAGATTACTAAGACTGTGTGTCTTATAAATTAATATTAATGGTTAAAAGAGAATTAAGAGTTACTTGTTTTTAAATTTAGTGGGAAACTGAAAATTATAACCATTTTGACCTTTAAAATTCTGGCTCACATTAATTTCAGATATTAATAATAGCCAATTTTAAATGAATATACCTTGTTATCTGTCGTAATTTTAAGTTGCTGCTGAAGGTTTGTAATTTGCTCATTTAATTGGTCAATTTCTACCTCTTTTTCCTGTATTATTTGAGCAAATTTCCCGAATAACACATGTTGGTCCTGAGTAGACATAACATCAGATTCTTTTATGGCAAATCCCAGTCTCTCCATTTCATCCTAGGGACAAAAATAACCAACACAGTTGGAAGTCATGTCACGTTGAGAACATTCTCTCAATTAACTCTTACAAAAGACACAGTACATGTTATGTACAAATGAAACAAATTAGAAGTATCATATGGTTATTATAAATCAGTAATTCTTAAAATATTTTGATAAAAGGTCTCAACATTTTTCATTTATGATGAATTCACATGTTCAGGTTGGGCTGAAAGTAAGTTTCATGCAAATCTGTTTGCCCATTAATGTTCCTCTGTTAAGTATTATTTAGTGGCTGGATTTAACAAATGCTTAATAAAGCTACACAGAACCAAAACTATGATTTACTAATATGCAAAAGTTTTCCCAAACTTATTACCTTAAATAATTTATTTTCTTGTTCAAGTTCTTGTAGGCGGGTAGTAGACTCCTTTTTCTGTATTTCTAATTGCATATGTAGTTGCTGAACTTCTTCATTCTTGTTTTCTAGTTCTTCTCTAAATTGTTCTAATTGTTCTTCTAAGTTTGTAATCTTTAATATCAAAATTATCAAAAGTAGGGAGAAAAAATGTTTATACAAATATTTGTCAAGATAGAATAAAGAGCATTGTATTAGCATTGCAGAGTACATATGCTTAAGACATGAGTCATAAGAATAAAAGATTGTGATTTTTCTAAGCCAGGTGTACCTGTGTGGTTCCTAGAAATGCTCAAACTGAATATCCTTAAACTATCCTACTCAAAGCAGAGAGGATACCTTCTAAGGAAGGATAAAAGGAGCCAATTCCTACCTAAAATATCCTTTCATGAGGCAAAAAAGACTTATAGAAGGGGAAGAGTCCACATGTTAAACCTTAGTTTAAGTTAAATTAGTTGCTATCAAAAGGCTCAAAAAACTGTAGAATTAAGTCAATTATTTTAGCCACCAAGTAAGACCAGGTCAATTTAGTTCACTTATATCTAATTAACCCACTGAAAAGTTTGGCTGTCATGTGAGTTGTTAAGCAAAAGGAAGCAGAGGTAGAAACTAAGACCAAGAGATTCTTAGGTATGAATTACAGAAACCTTAGAGTAAGTTATTTATATAATTTTAGTTGAAAATTAGAAAGCTCCAGGCCGGGCGTGGTGGCTCACGCCTGTAATCCTAGCACTCTGGGAGGCAGAGGCGGGCGGATCGCTCAAGGTCAGGAGTTCGAAACCAGCCTGAGCAAGAGTGAGACCCCGTCTCTACAATAAATAGAAAGAAATTAATTGGCCAACTAAAGATATATACATATAAAAAAAAAATTAGCTGGGCATGGTGGCGCATGCCTGTAGTCCCAGCTATTCAGGAGCCTGAGGGAGTAGGATCACTTGAGCTCAGGTGTTTGAGGTTGCAGTGAGCTGTGATCATGCCACTGCCCTCATGCCTGGGTAACAAGGTGTGAGACCCTGTCTCTTAAAAAAAACTAGTTCTTAATGTCCATTATTAGTTTCAGTGTCTGTATAATCATCAATGATCAGTAGCTTTACCATTACTGATAATCCATCCTCAGAAATGAATAAACAAATTACTACTCTACCCATAGGAGCTCTCTAATT